>PVKA01007487.1:0-25219 GCA_004027165.1 Ctenomys sociabilis | reverse complement strand
TCAGAAGTGTTGATCATTTTCCCCAAAAGAACAAAAGGTAGTAGTGAGTACTGTTATACCTGGAGTTTCTGCAGAACTCTTCTAGAAAACCCTGCCCGCTGTGTTATGCTATGCCTTTGCATAAATTCCTTTTAAAATTAAGCGCAAGTAAGAAGTTGGCTGTTAATGAATAGTATAGGTGCTAGTTAGACCATTATTTTGCAGTCTTGGTTAAAGAAGCCCAGAACTGCCAAGGAGAAATAGTGGGAACATTAAGACTCAAAACCCTTAGATCCCCTCTTAAGGCTTTCATCTTGTGCTTCTAACATTTTGATTATTTGCAGGATTTCTTGCTCAATGTGGAATTATTTTTGTAAGTAGATGAGATATAAATAAATAAACAAATATCTAGTAGCTGGCTAGTTTCCTGTTGCATTATTTAAAATATGATGTCATGCCAAGGGATGCCAAGGACACTGAAATTTGACCTTGCAGTCAGCCTGTGGATATCCCTTCCTTCCTTCCTTCCTTCCTTCCTTCCTTCCTTCCTTCCTTCCTTCCTTCCTTCCTTCCTTTCTTCCTTCCTTCCATCCTTCTTCCCTTCCATCCTTCTTTCTTTTCTCTTTCTTTCTTTCCTCCTCCTTTTTTTTCTTCTCTTTCTTCCTCCTTTTTTTCTTCCTCCTTTTTTTCTTCCTCCTTTTTTCTTTCTTTCTTTCTTTCTTTCTTTCTTTCTTTCTTTCTTTCTTTCTTTCTTTCTTTCTTTCTTTCAGACACTGAGGATGGAACTCAAGCATGCTCTACCATGGAGCTATATCCCCAGCCCTGTTCTTTTTCCCCCTTCCCTCTTATTTCTTATTGTGATATGGGATCTTGCCAAGCTACACAGACAAAGCTCAAACTTTCAATCCTCTCATATCAGCCCGAGTACCATCACATTTTTCTACTGAGAGGCTGAGGTCAGAGGAATTGAATGATATGAACAGTGTACAGGAGAAAACACACAGTCCACGGTAACAGCTGAGCTGTTTGCACAATATTCTTAGCACGATATTCCAGCTAATGTATTGTTGAGATACAAATTGAGTTGAAAGCCCTGCTGTGTTTTCCACTCTCTGCACCACAAACAACAATAAAGATGAAGTAACAGTAAGTCACTTAATACTCTTCAAGGATGTTAGAGATGGAGGCTACGTATCCAATTACAAACCCATCCTTCTACTTCCACAAATAAAGTAAATGAAGCAATGCTGATTACTTTGTATTAGCATAAGAAAACAAGCTTCCAGAAGGTGAATGGTGTTAAGTCTCTAAGGGAAACATTTTAAGCAGTCTGAGAGATACACGTTTCCTATGATTTCAGTATAAATTAAAACTTAGCCAGTCAGGCAATTTATATGCATAGCCCTTAAAATGAATACAGCTGGAGCAATTGCAGGAATGAAATAGAATTTTTAAGAAACAAGACGTGAGTTAATGAGGACTATCAGGAGGTCTAGAAAATTTTGTGAGTGTAACAAAGAGTCCAAGAGTTTAAGACCCCAGGGTTACTCCTATCATCCTGTCTCTAGCTCTCCTAAGAGTTAAGAAAGAGATCCTGGCTTTGGTGAGGGTTAAGGTAACAATCCAAGGTTGGAAAGATGATGGGAGATGCTGTTTTTCTGCTTTTTTCCAGGGGTGGAGAGAAGAATATAGATGTCACGCCTGACACTGTTACTGCTCATTCTTTCTCATAGAAATTCAGCGGATATAGTTAAGTCGCATCAGACATAAGGAAGATGCAGAGGTAGCAACGACCTTCTGTGTAGCGAGAATACAGACTGATTTCCTAATAATTATGTCACTTAGAAATAAGTGTGTAACAAACACGAAATGTTAAGCGAAAAAAATAATTGCTTCTGTGGAGTCTGGCTTCATGCGCCTTATAGCAAACCAACAATTACAGAGTTCAATTTAAATCCATTTCCTGGGTTGTATTTTTTATTGCTTCCACTAACCATAGGTTTGAGAGGTCATTTAAATGGCAGTAACTCAAACAAGCTTAGTTGCTTGGTGAAAGGTATTTAGATGCTTATTAGACGGTTTAAATCTATTGTTCCTAGACATTGTTTCCCATTATATATATATAATAATTTTTTTTTTTACTTTGTAGAAAGTTTCTGTTTTAAAAATGAAAGCTATGGATCTTGTGGAATCTACGACCAATTAAAAATTGAGGCCTACAAGGCCAGGGATAGATAGATCAGCAGTGTAAGTGCCTGCCTGGCAAATGCCAGGTCCTGAGTTCAATCCCTGCTACCAAAAAAACCAAAATCAAAAAAAAAAAAAAAAAAAAAAAGAACTGAGGATCACTGACATGAAACAATGGAAGAACATATATCATAAACTAGTTTCACTATAGGTATGTGTTTGAGGTGGACATAATGAAGATAACAAAACCAAGAAAACCATTACTGATTGGAATTTACTGAGGAAACGGAGTTATAGAGATATAACTTTGGATCGTAAAAAAACTATAGAAACACTAAAAGAAATTAAAGGAAGAGATACTCTATTAGCTCAGGAAAAAGACAACTTCACAAAAATAAGATGAATTCTTAGCAAGAAGAAGGGCAACACAGAGACCTGTGTAAAGTTCACTGAAAACACTGGCAAAGAAGGAGCTATAAAATTAAGGGGAAAATCAATGGTAGTTGAATAAGGTCTTTGAATGCCAAAATGGTGGTAGCAATTGTGCAAGATGCTGTTAAATTTGCCTAGTAACTGTGTTACATAAAAGTATGATGAGCAGGCCTACACTTTTACAGTTAGTTACTCCCCACTCCTCTTGAGAGTCTAATATATTCTATTCACTGTACTACAGAAAAAAAAAAAAAAAAGCACAGAGACGTATTGTGTCTACACACAAGAAATTTGTACTCCAAGGGCAGAAAGCATGATTCAGTTTCATCATGGTAACAATGCTAATAGAAAAACACCTCCATACAATTTTATTATCATACTCAAATGATAAAATACCAAAGCATTGGAGGATATTCTCTCCTAGTCATTTATTCATTGATTGATTGATTCTTTACTTAGGTACTCAATGGTAGAATATATATATATATATATATATATATATATATATATATATATATATATGAACCATATATATATGAACCATATATATATATTCATATATATAACCATATATATATGTGAATACCATGTGAGATCCACATGAATACCCTTCAAAGTCCTCCTCTGAAGATACCCACAGGGCATTTTTGTCATAGCTGTTCCCTCTGCCTGCATCATCCTCCCCACCCTTCTATGCTGGAAGACTCAGATATGCTTCCCATATCACCTCTTCCAAAAGCTTCTGTCACTAACCCCCTGTGCAAAGTGCCTCACACTCCATTTTCCACAGAACACTAAATCATAGTAATGGAGGCTTTCTCACCTTCTCCCCCTGTGTACACTTCATTGTCAAATTCTTGATGCATCCTTATCCATCTTCCCGTCTTTGCAACTAGCATCATAGCTTACATAATAAGAGGTATGCAGTAAGTGTCTTTGAATGTCTGTTCTGTAATAAATGAACCTGAGGGGACTCTTATGTGATTCGTTTAATATTTACATGCTGATGACTGGTTGGGGGCTCTGGCTACCCAGGTCTTCGTTTTCTCCTCTACACACACCAAGCGAATTGCCACAAGGAGTCACCGAGATGTTCCTTGTGCCCCAACTGTCCCCCCATGTCACTGTAGACCTTTCCTTTTCCCTTCAGGCTCAGCTCCTCCAGATCAGCCCGAATCTCATAACACCCATCTCGTTCACCATGTCCAATCCTGGCGTTGCTCTCCCTCACTGCCCAATTTGTAGAACCTGGCACCATGCACGGCATCTAGGAAGCACTCAATTCATCTACACTATTGAAGGAGAGAATGAATGGAAGAGGCATTCGGATGGCAATCGGCTTGCAGATAAGTTCTGTTCGGCCTGCTCAGCATTCTTACAAACCTAAATGAGCTGCCAACTTTTAAAGGTGAGGGGATTTTACCTCCTGAAGAAGTTCAAGATCAGGCTTCTTTTGAAATACTTGAGTGAGTGGAAATCCAGGGCCTGAAGTCCCCACTGGCAAAGCATAAGTGTGGATAATGACTGCCTGCTTGGGAAGAGAACCCCCAGAACAAAGTGGGACCATGTCCTCCCAAGTCTCACAGGCCTAATGCACCTCTGAAGGAGGCTGGACTTTAGCCCTGATGTCCTCAAGCTTCTGCTATGACCTACACTTGTATATTCTTACAAATCCTGTCCTCATTTGTGGCAGTTACACACAAATCTTGAATATGTCTTCAGAGATGAATTAATGTCAGAACACCTTCTTAGAATTTCTCCTTTACAACACTGAGGAACTACAATGATTATATGCTAACACTGAATTCATTATACATGTGAAGAAAATTTAGGTGTGTGTTTAACAGATCTTAAGTTGGTGGAAAAAAAAACTACCATTAAAACAAAAAACCCCAACTAATCAGAAAGCAGCTCTAACTAATGTGATTGGCAAAAGGTTATCATCCATAATTAAAACTCAGGCCGGCAAGATAGCTCAGAGGACTAAGCACCTGCTTTGGCAAGCACAAGGACCAGGGTTCAATCCCTAGTCCTCCACGCTGGCCCTGCCCCTGGGGGTGCACTGAGCCAGGGAATGAGTCTGGACGTGGTGGCTCACACCCAAAATCCTAGCACTGGGGAGGCTGAAAGTAGGAGGATCGCCACTAGTCTGAGCCGCATAATGAGACCCTGTACCAAATACATGAATAAAAAAAAAAAAAAAAAAAAAAAAAAAAAAAAAAAAAAAAAAAAAAAAAAAAAAAAAAAAAAAAAAAAAAAAAAAAAAAAAAAAAAAACTCAATGAGAACAAAGACAGCCCCAATAAAGAAGGAATAAATACACTTTTAAGTAATTAACAAAAGAATTACAAATAACTAAGGAACACATTCAAAGTCTACTTTCGTAGTAACCTAAAAAATATGAATCAAACCAAGATCTCATTCATTCATCATACATTAATTTTTTCAAAAATATTTGTTAAGTGACTACCATGTTCTAAATAAGGTCAGTTTGGCAAAGAATTGTAAAAATTGCAATAATCTTCAGATTCAGTAAGATAAATACCATCATAAACGATGGAAAATAATTTTAGTACAAACATAAAAACCATAAAATAGTTACTGCCCTGTGACCCAGTAATTAAACTTCTTGAAACTCATCCTAGGAATATAATCAGTATGGCAGACAAAGATTAATATAGGGGGATGTTAATTGTTGCATAATTTATTCTATCAAATACAGTTGAAACCTAACTGTCCAACAATAAGGAATGATTAAGTGAACTATAGGACATTCATATGGTGCACAATTAAAGAAATTAAAATTATGTTTTTCAAAGACCCTTTATTGATCTGGGAAAATGTGCATGAAAAAGTTTAAAGCCTGTATTTTGAAATAAGTTTCAAATCACTAACTCAAGTGATCTACTCTCTCTTGCTTTATGAGATAGGAATTACTTCTGCCTTCCACAAGCTTATGATCTACTACTGATCTCAGGCACACTTCTTCCTTCTGACAGGCTTTACATGGAGAGTTTTTAAGGAAACTCTCTGCAGGACACCACAATATTAGATCTTAAGAATTTCCCTTTTTGATATATTTATAGTATCATGTAGATAAGACAAGACATTTACAAGAAACATTATTTCTTTCTTGTAACACCGACCACAGGAAGGGCCAGAAGGGACGGTATCATAGAAAAAGCAGAACCGTCTCCCTGCCGCGAAAAGCACAACAACAAAAATTGAAAGTCTGTATGCACCAAAATAAACTGTCTGTACAAAAGATGATTATAGTAAAACAAGAAGGAAGCTGCATCTTGGTTCTGCAATTACTCAACTGTGCAAAAACAGAAGCCAGTCTGCTCAGTCACCTGCCTGCAGGAACTTAATGAGCTCACATCCACAAGGACAGCCGCAAATCCTGGATTTGCCCACACCCCACAGCACGGCTTCAAGCCACTTCTGCAGCCACGCTGTCCCCTTTCGCTCACCCGCACCTGGGCCGTGGTGCAGAAGACACACAGACATCAAGCTCCTAAGGAGCTCAGCAACTGTGGTTGGCCTCCCCAGAAACCAAATGCACCATCCACAGCTGAGAAAGCCACAGAAGCCACAGAGCAAGTAGCACATGGGGCTCCTGTGTGAGTGAAAGCTGATCATTTTCTTAAAGAAAAACAAAACTGGTGGCAGGAGTCACCTCATAAAGAACACATTCATAAGGTGACAAGGCAACAATTTCTTATGTCATTACAGTAAAATAATTAAGAGACTGCATAAAGCTGCTCTGCCAGTCTATCACTATTTCCTTGCAGAGTTCTCACAGGGACCCACGTGGACTCAGTTTGATTGGAAATTATAATTTAGTCCCTGAGGCTTGTGGCAGTCAGCAATTCAGAAGCCTCCTCTTTCTTTAGCCTGATGCATTCTCTCTCTTCCTGAAGCCTCCCTTGGCTTGTGTAATCTTGGATGCTTTACAAATTACTGCTTTTCCAACATTTAGCTCAGGGGAAGTTAAAAACAACCTCTGTATCTGTCGCCAACACCATTTTCACATAGGAGCTTTCCCTTCTTCCAGTAAGTTGTTCTAAAGCAGCTCGTTACTGTTTCACACTTTGAATTTCTGCTCATTGGGTAAGTCCACTGCCACCTTTGAAAAGTATATCCATTCTCCTCTTTGAGCATGCTCATAAGCTCAGATCCATCAAAACCATTAATCTTTATACCATCATCAATTTTCTTTCCTTTTGTAGATATATGGTCGCTTTTCTTTGGTATCATCTTCTAGTACACGAGCAGCTTTTACACTCTTCAGCCCCTTTCTCTATTTCTCTCAGCATGTGACTTGGGCTTCTGCCCAAATTTATATTGTCTAGTTTCAATCTTCCAGAATGCATCTGCTTCCAACTCCTTCTGGTCTGGTAAATTATGGCAGACTTAAATTTTTCTCCATCATCCCCCTCAGAAAACAGTGGCAGCTTTTTTCAATAGCAGTTTTACAATCTCTTTCCTCAAGCTTTTATTAATATTATAGTCAACTTTGCATCCGTTAAACAGTCACACAACGGGCAGAGGAGGGCACAAGAACTGTCGACAGAGCAGCCTTTAAAGATAACTCTAGTGGAATCTGACCTTATGGCTATCAATGTTTATTTAATCAATAGATAAGACAAATAAGGCAGTAGGAGAAGCCATTGTCATGAAGGAAATGGCTAGAAAGAAAGTGATGCCTATCAAGTCCGAACTTTATCCCATAAAAAGAAGGAGCTACAAGGGACAAAGTTAAATTTGCACACATGCATTTAAGCCTTTCAAACCTTTGAATAAATCTTCATTAAAAGATGCAAATTGAAGGTTAATTCTTATATAAACAGAACGTATCACATAATACTTAGCAAGTACTGTGTTTTACAAGTCATGAAATGGAAGCAGTTCCTTCACTGGAATTTAAAATTCAGCCTCATATTTATTAGAATCAACTGGAGGCTGCCAGGCTGTGACCCCTGCAGGAGGGACTTTGAGAACCCTGGAGCTATCTACCAAGTCTGTCCTGATCAGAAAAGACTGTGCCCCTTACTTCACACCCTGTGTCTTCCCAGTAGCATCTCTTCCTTTCTTCTGTGGGGTATCTGTTGGTTCGCATGTTTTAGCTATTCCTCTGGTCCTGACACAGGACTCTTTCTACCCTTCTGGCACAGCAGTTATGCTTTCTGTGGCCTGTCCTTAGCACACCCTGGAGTACATCATCAAGCATTCTGGGAGCTTACTGTCTTCAAACCAAACCTAACCGGACAACTGCTGAATAAATGAAGAGGCCAGAACTTGAAAATATGATGGTAAGCGCTTGACAGACATGACTGATGAGACATGCAAACTAAGATAAAGACGTAAAACGTGATACCTGATGAGCCAGAATATAAATGTTGTGTCCGACATCCTTGGGGGAAACCCCATCATCTCCACCCTCCTCCTCCCCGTGATCACATTCCAGTCCTTGGTTGTAGGCGTTCTTCATCACATCCACCTAGCCAAGAAAAAAAAGGGAATGGTGAGATTTGCGATGTCACAACACACATTTCAAATGATGTCTGAGCTATAATTTAAAACTAGGATGCTTTATGAGACTCAAAGGCACAAGAGGATTCTAAATGAAGGGATCCTTGGAAGGCAGCTTTATTCAAATGAGCGTGGAAGTGTATTCCCTCTTTCCTTTGCAAGTTTTTGCCTTGCTCTTTGAATGTGAACAGTGGTTGCAGAGAACCTGGCTCCCTGAGAAGCACCTGTTACTGACTGAGTACCCACAAGGCAATGCGCCGACATGTACTGGACATGGCACTACATGCCAAGGATCTCAGGGTACACGCAACAGAGAAGCTACCGTGGATGAGGGGCACTAGCTATACTTCAGGCACAATGAAACCAAAGTCAACTTATTTTCTGGCAAAAATCAATTGCATATAGTTTACGAGCGCATGACAGTTCAGTTAAGAGAGGTGCTCAGAACTGACAGGACTAATGAGGTCACAGAGCCCTGATACCAGAGCCCTATGTGCTGTCCCAGGGCCCTTAGGGACACTGGCAATGGTGGCTCAAGATGGTCCATTATCCAGTCATTGGGAGAGCAGTGAAAGTTGCCAGCCTTGCTTCCTGATGCACATACTATAAACCAGTCCCATGTAGGCTGTCATTACTCTATGAACACAGCTTTAAAAGTTTTCTTACCAGCTCCCTGGGTCTCATGTTGAAAAGAATTCTCTCTGCATTCTCGCTGTCATGTCTGCTTTCCATGATAGCCAGCAAGAGCTTGGAGGCGTTGTTCTAGAGACACAGACCAAGTTAACACACGCCCAAAGTCTATTTCATGGACTAGCGATTGCCTGTAAGTACAAGACCTCTTTCCCCCGAATCAAACAGAATTTAAAATCATTACTTTCTTTGTCTTATTACCATTTTAAAACAGGATGTTTTACTTCATTTTAAGTGCAGATTTGATTACTTATATGCTGCTGTAAAATATGACTATATTTTTGTTCACTGTTTCTTCTATAGACATTTCCATGGTTGCATTTTAATAAGACAATACGGAGAATAAGAAGCAATGATGTATTTTATTAAAATGGCAAATAAAGAACTTAGCACAATGGTTCTTAAAAATAGAACAAATATATCATCAGAAAATCAAAATCCTACATAAATTTGAGCCATACAGAGAATATATGAAATACTAAATTCTTGAGTTAGAAATATAAATTTATTGATAATGGCTCATTGGTCTCACTACATGGTCCCATAAACAACACACTTATGATCTCGGCTGTGGAAAAACAGTATTTTCTTTTCCATTTTTCAACCTGGGGGTCAAATCCAGAGCTGGGAAAGTGCTCACTTACCACTAAGTCAACCCACTCAAGGCCAGAATAATATTCTCCAGTTTTGCTTAATAAAGAATGAAAATAACATATGCTGTCTGTGATGTGTTCTAATTTGATTTAGAAGTACTTCATCTCGCTTTTTTACTGACATGAAAGATATTTCTGAAATAAATATTATATGAAATGAGGGCCTCCCAGCAGTAGCCTATTCTCAGCAAGCACAACAGCCTACAGATTTTGAAAGCTGTTTCTATTCCCTGTATTTTCCACAGTACTGCTAAAGAATTTTGGCAGATAAAAAGATGATAAAAATAAATAGCCAGGAGATAGTTGTATAATGGTTTTTGTATTAGATAAGAACCTTATTTTTAACCTAAAGTCTTTGATAAGAGCATGAAAATAGTATCAATTTTTGTTGTTATTGTTGGTGGTGGTGATACAGAGTCTCACTAAATAATCCAGACTTGTAGTGATCCTCCTGCCTCAGCCTCTCCAGTGCTGGGGTTACAGGCTTGCACTACCACCCTGGATCCAGGGCCCACCCAGCGCATGGTATTGGGAACTGAACTCGGATCCTCGTGCTGCCAGGCAGGCACGTGGGCTGCTAAGCCATCTCCCCAGCCTATGTCCAAAGGTTGTAAGACACAAATGACTCAAAGTTAACACCTTTAAAGAATAAAAAAAAAAAAATCACTTTGGCACACAAATTCATGACGCTTTCCATATTTTAAAAAACAATGATCATATATAAGACTGAATGAATGTTGGGGTCTAAGTAGACAACCGCCATATAACTTGATAAGGCTCAACAAATTAATTCTGCAGTTTCATTTGAGGAGTTCATTTTAACCCCCTACTCAAGTACAACCTAAGTGTCTCTTTAAGTGACTTAAATTAACATATGATAGCAGGGATGACTGTACTACTAATTCCTATTAGTTTTTCGAAGGTAGCAGTTATGTTTAAAATTTATTACTTTGATCAACTCTATATGCTAATATCTGCAATCTGAACAACTTCATTGAGGACCGTAATGCGTAAGTAATATAACAACTATGGTTGAAGAACCTTCATCTTTTTCTTTTAAATGTGTATTGTGTCTCATCTATTGTTTTTATACTTCCTTTAAAACAAATTTTAAAAGTGAAAAGGCCAAGGAAAATTACCAAGGCTTAGTGAAACGAAGAGTTAATGTTCAACTGCTTGATCAGTCTTACATGCCCATAGCTGGCAATCTGAGCAAAAAATTTGATGACAGCAATAAGAAATATAACAACTGTTGTTAATTTCCTATTCTTGTTTTGAAATTCTGTACCACTTTCATTGTTCTACACTGTTTTTTTTTTTTTTTTTTTTTTTTGGTCTTTGTTCTTGTTATTTGTTGTAGATTTTTTTCCTTTTTAAAAAAAAAAAGTTAAGCAGGCGAGATAGCTCAGTGGAGTAAGCACCTGCTTAGGCAAGCACAGGGACCGGGGTTCGATCCCTGGCACCACATACCGAGCCAGCCCCGCTCCCAGGCACTGTGAGCCGACAATGGAGACCAGGCATGGTGGTGCACACCTGTAATCCCAGTGCTGGCAAGGCTGGAAACAGGAAGACTGCTAGGCATCCAAGCTGCATAGTGAGACCCTGCACCAAATACATTTTTTTAAAAAGTGACCGAGATCAGTAACATTGATGGTGGAGATGAGGTAAAAGGCACCCGTGTTGCTGATCCATCATGAAAACACTTGAGTGCTCCGAGAGAGGAGCAGTAGTTTTTCCCCATCCCATTTTCATTTTTGCAGATTTGCATCAATCATAGAATCTAACATATAACCTCGGGCCCTGCACAAGCAACAGGCCTAAATAAAGTCGGTTTCAGGATTAGAAGAGAGCGTTAACTCTAACAGCCATTGGAACAGGCCTCCCTAAAATTCAGAGACAGCGCCTCGGCTGTATTATCTGTGCTCTCTAATGAACCATGCTCAGCAGGCCTGATACATAATAGCTTAAAAATACATCCAATTTCAGAATGCTATCACTAAGGTGGTTATTTTTTAAACCAATTTTCTTTTTCACGCTATGTCAGGAGAATAGAAAGAAATCTTGTAAAGCACCTACTGAAATCTGAGTCAGTTTCAAAGTGCAAGAACCTATGTATGCTAAAATATCAAATGGAAGTGTCAGTGTTAACAGGGGATTTTCTTTCACAGGAAGCAGTCTTCAAAACAAAGCATTCTATATATTTAGAATTTCTTATTCATCAGCCAGTTATAAAAAAAATTAACAAGGACATGATATATAATTCAAACATTCATATTCTAGTACTAAATGAGTATGTAAATATACTTAAAATGATGGATAATTAAGCAACAAATTCAGGGGTAAGTGATATGAAATAAAACCTTAGTATTTTTCATATGGTATCTTGATTATGTTACAGAGAATTTATTTAAAGCACCCTACCCAAGAGACGCTCCAAATTTGCCAAATTTATATTCTGTTTTATAAATATTGTTCTCACATTAGCCAATAGTTAGAAAATATCACAGATTGCTCTTAAAGGCACACTTATCTGAAAGCAAAAATTCATACTTAAAATATTTCAAGTCAAATCCGTAGCTTGGTATTTTAGTCATACCTTGATTTATTCAACTGTATATTTTTCTTTTTTTTTTTTTTTTTTCTTTTTGTTTTTTATGTATTTAGTACAGGGTCTCACTACACAGATTGGACTCCCGTAGTGATCTTTCCTGTTTTTCAGCCTCCCAATTGCTGGGATTACAGACATGCACCACCACGCCCAGTCTCATTTGCCATCTCAGCACACCTGGCAGGGCCAGCACACCAGGCTGGAAATGGAACCCTCAGCCCCTGTGTCTGCCTAAGAAGGTGCTTTAATCTGCTGAGCTATCTGGCCTGCCTGTCAACTGTATATTTTAAATAGTGTAGATATATTATGCTTATTAATATAAATATTAAAGATTCCTTTTTAAGAAAAGTGCTTCAAACAGTTTAATATGTTCATGCATTTAAATTATATCTGATTTAATTTATTTTTAGCTAGATCTGGATTTGTAAATATTCTGTATACCCATACTTTAAATTGATGAGTTACTCCAGATATTTTCTTCTATGAAGTCACAGCAATTAAAAATGAGATGTGGAAGTAGAGTATTTAATGAAGAAACTGAAAAGCCAAAGATGAAGCCTTCTTTAGAGTGTTTCTGTATGAATTATAGTTAAAGGGAATGTAAGATAAAATAACAAAAATTTTTCCATCCAAGCTGACTGTCTTACAGGCCTTAGCTGGTCTTTTTCACCAATGGCAGAGGCTGGTAGAGCTAGAGACCCAGGCACAACCTGTGTAAGGATTGCTTCTATCTTGATTGTGAACAGAATCTCATACACATTACAGATGAAACAGTGGAACACTGGAAATGCATCTCTTTTATTAAAAGAAACATTGTTTACTAAGAACTTGAGGAAATCTTTCCATGAGTATGACAGATGTACATTTCAGCACATACCTAAATCTACACCTACATGTAAAAATCTCATTTCTATTTTTCTTGGCCATATGTTTGCCTATACAAAGTTCAATTTAATTGTACAATGTCTAGGGTATTAACAGAACTTGCTGCACAAAGAAATTATATTTAACCAAAAGATTAGCTTTGTAGAAATCGGCGTGACACTAGACACAATGATGTGATCCTTAATGATTTATCTGAGTTGAATACCATGCCTTAGCATTTGGGACTTATGCAGTGTCTGTGTGCATTCATTTGTCTATTTTCATTTGAACAAAGAGTTCAAAAGGAAATTTTTTGAAATGTTTTCTGGCTTTTTAGTTCTGATCAATGGAACTGCTGGAAGTGCTTACAAAGCTGAAATTAAAGGATGCCTTTAAGGGCAATGTGAATATGGTAATATGTTTGGAGGGGAAAATATGATAATGATTTAATAGAGATTTAGAAAGGTGAGATGTACTCCTTTGACACTATCTAATAGTGACTCGCTAGATGGAATTCTCTAGTCAACACGAATTGAATTGACATGGTACGATGAATGGTCAGCACCTTTTACTTCTTTATATAATGAAACACATAAACAAAAACAGAAAGGCAGTAGCAAAACAAAGGAGCTGCTTGGAGGAACTTCTAGCAAGCGAACATCACCTCACTTTACTCCACATTTTATCAGGAATTCAGCGAGCCTTTGATTTCCCTTCTGACATTTCGTTATTTGAAAACCTGACACTACATTGCTTTTCCTAAGAGCTACTAGAAGATGTAGAGTCAACCCTGAAGAGGAACTTTATGTAGAGACTGTAACTTTCCCTACCATAATAATCCACTTGACTTTACCTTACCTTTAGTTGAAGCACCAGGTCCATGCGGTATTTACCAAGGGGGTTGATGTCATTTAAAATCAGTGCAATGATGATGTCAATCCCATTCGATTCATGAGTAGCAATACAGGTCTGGAAAACAAGGTGGTTGTACGTTAACATTTTATTGGCAACAGGATTACACCTGGCATGTACTAGCCACCCTTTCAGAGTTGTCTAATATTAACCTTCCTCATCCCACCTGCCAATATCTCAATTTTAAAACTCCTTAAGGAGCTGGTACACTGTAACTCAGTCCCACAAATCTAGCCCTTAAGGCTCTGATTTTTAATTTTTTTTAAATTGTGTTCAGAATCCTACTTTTGATGTATCTTCAGCTGCAAAACATGCCTAAATAACGGGACACAGGTTAACAGAATCGCCTCAGTCTTTTATCTTTAGAATATAATTAGGATTTAACTCTGAGCACCTGATTTGTTCTTTTGTGTAGAGTGTGACTGTTCATTGATTGATAATGATTAAATGGATCCGGACACAGAACACTGACAGAGACACTGTGGGAGACATGTATCTTTTTAAAATAAACTATTTTTACAGAATTTTAAGTCAAATACTCTTTCAGTTAATAAAATTTAATATACCCATCAATAGAACAGCTCTTTCATTTTAAATTTTAAGAGCTGACCCATCTGAAGAGGATATAAAAAAGGAAGAATTTTCAAGCAAATCTCACAGAACTGATACACTGTGTTAAGTCAGGTGTCAAGGCCACATTAATGGCAAGAGATGCTACTGCCAGACAGCAACAAAGACAGTGGCTCTGGGCCCTCCTGACATCTGCAGGAGCCCCACCCCTGATGTGGGGGGAAAGCTGGGCCTGTTTCCTACACTTGGGTCTTTATAGAAGGATCGCAATTGGGCAAAGAATACCAAACATTTTGAGAGATAAATAGGCATGTTGCAGCTGAAGATATACCTAAGTAGGAGTTTGAATATAATGTAAAGAAATTTATAATCAGGAGCTTAAGGGTTAGATTTGTGGAACTGTGTTGCAGCGTAGGATCTCACCAAGGAGTCTGAGACACTGAAGCACTGGTCAATGAAATGAGAAAGGTTAATATCAGACCACTCGGAAAGGGTGGCCACTTTCTACCAAATATTTTCCCTTCATACGTGGAATTTTTTACAACCAGAACACAGAGGAAAGGGTTTTCCATCCATCTTCTCTGCCTTATTTCCAGAGGATTTTGTGCCTATTAAAATGTTTTCCAAACAAAGGGGATCCACCCACAGATTATTTCTAGAATTTGCTATCAACCTTCTTTCCTTCTGCACATGTGCACAGCATAGAGAACAAAGGTGGGGTTCATGCTATTTCATTATTTTTTTTTCCTTTTAGAGTTTACTTCCTTTTAGAAAATTACTTTCAAAACTCATTTTCATTTTCTTATAAGACCAAAGGTAGGGAACATGTTTACAGTCTCTCTGTGAAATAGTTAACAGGGGTAACATGATACACATACTGGGCCAGCCAAATAGTTCAGTGAATTAAAGCCCAGGGATTCAATCCCTGGGCCTGCTGTGTCAGCCCCATCCTAGGGTGCACTGAGATGGCAACTGAGACTGGGTGTGGTGGCACACGCCTGTAATCCAGTACTTGGGAGGCTGTAAACAGGAGAATCACTACCAGTCCGATCTAGCAGTAAGACCCCGAATGCCCTGTAGACGCTTCCCTAAAATGCAAGAAGAGAAAAAAGAAAAAAAAGATACACATATTTCCTATTATAGATAAACATTGTTTATCACCAAGAACAATAAATCTCCTAATCTGTATATTTTTACCTTGATTTTTAAATTGACAGGTTTTCTTATATCATTAACATAGGAAATTAAAGTATAAGCTCTAAAAGCAAAGGGCAAAACCCACACACTTTTTTAGTATGACATATGCCCATTATACAGAAAGAAGCAATGCCCGCATAACAAATTATTTGTGTCAGTAATTATCATGTTTTTATTGTATATACCTACACATGTACGAATACATGTATGTACCTGTTCATACATACACGTTTACACATCGGCCTATGTATGTCTACACATAACTTGCAAGAGAAAAACAGTTCACAGTTCCTTTCTAAGTCAACTACTGATGTTTGGGCTCAATGGTTTCTTTAAAATTTATAGGCATAAATTTTAGATATTGGAGAGGAGCCGTGCTTTTGACAGTAGCTTGACAGTGCTTGTGTGGAAGCTGGGTGGTGATCTTAGAAACATGAGGTGTCTACATTCACTGACCTAACTGTTCCATCCTCTCCCACAACATGACCTTGATAGCCAAAGCCTGGAATCAGAGACAATCATACTAAAACCCAGAATTGAATGTGGGAATCCCATCTTCAAATAATATTGACAAAAGAATACTCTACTTGGGCTCAGAGTCAAAAGACTTGAGTTTTAAGAATGGCTCTCCATGGACCAGCCAAATAGAGCAGCAGATTAAAGTGCCTGCAAGCAGATGGGTGCAAGGGCTCGTGGTTTGATCCCTGGGCCTGCTGTGCCAGCCCTGCCCCTGGGTTGCAGTGAGATGGCCATTGAGACTGGGTATGGTGGCCCACGCCTGTAGTCCAAGCTCTTGGCAGGCTATAACCAGGTGGATCACTATGAGCCAATCTAGTAGTGAGACCCTGAACACCCTACAGACCCTCACCTAAAATAAAATAAAAAAGTTTTAGAAACAGAATGGCTTTCCCACTGACTGATTCTGTTACTCTGAGATACTAGAAAATTACTAGAAAGTTATTTCAGCTCTGAGTCATAAGATATTCATCAGCAAAATAGGATCAACTATGATTACATCATAGGTTTACTGTGAGTATAAAGGAGCTAATACACCCCACTTGTAGTGGAGCCAAAGAATTGAAGAAATTTATCCTACAACTCCTGAAAAGATTCTCTACCCATGAAAGCTCAAGAGTGCTTATGAAACATATTTACTCTTAGTTCAGTAACTCTGGTTTTTATCTTGAACATTTTCATGGGAATTTCATTTAGGATGAAATGAAATAAAAAGATGACACAGTATTTACCACTCAATAATTCAGTCTTTGTGTGTTGTGTTAGGAAAATAAAAATGGCTCGCAAGGCAAGAAGAAAGGTCTTTTAATGCAGACAGAGGCTGGCTCCTTCCCTGACTTGGCCTTCCGTTCTAGCGGTCATGGCTATTTCCACATGAAGAACAGCTTTCACGGTTACCTGATTCTCATGGCATGGACCCTGGCAATACTCCGTCAAGCTCTCCAGGGTCTGGTTGACCAGTGCTACGTTCTTCTCATTGATATAGAGCCCCAGCAGGCCCAGGCCACCTGTCGTGCTTCCACAAATGCAGTCCAAAAACTGAAGCGTCTCACAGACAAGGTTGTAATTTGTTTTGTTGTTTTGATTCCTCAAGAAGTTCTGTGGAAAAATAAAATACATCTGAGGGTTTTTTTTTTTTTTTTTTTAAATATCACTGTGCTAGGTTTTCAGTTCCTTATGTGTTTTTCTTTTCTTTTTAAAAATATATTTAGCACAGGGTCTACAGGGTCTCACTATGTAGATGGGACTCGTGCTTAGTGATTCTCCTGCTTTCAGCCTCTCAGGTGCTGGGATTGCAAGCGCACACCACTACTCCTGGTCTCAGCCGTCATTTCAGTGAGGCCCGGCAGTGGGGCCAGCACAGCAGGCCCAAGGATCGGACCCCAGTTGCTGAGCCTGCCTAAGTAGGTGCTTTAGTCTACTGCTTATCTGTTTTTCTAATTCAAAAAGATCTGCAGTGTGAAGTGGAGTTGCTCTTTATAAGGAAGTTTCCCAGTTATTAAATCTTTCTGAGGCTTACAGGGCTTAGATTTAAGCTCAGGTATTTGTACTCATCAGTAGATTTCATAACCAATGCTTCTCCAGGTCATTATTTTAAAACTAGATAGATAAGACAAAAATAGTAAGTAAAAAAAGGGAAAGAAAAAGGAAAAGTATAAAAGCAATTCATTGGGAAAGGAAGTCAACAAATTTTCAAGTAAATGGTCCCTTATAAACAGTATGTTATATGTGGGTTGTGCTTTTGTAGAATCCATTATATGTGGGTTGTAACTGATAGAACCATTAAAGAATGCAGACATGGAGACACTGTCAAAATTGTCCATAAATATACACTTCGACTTTCAAAGCATGGTTCTAAGTCTCTGCACATAGTATAAAAAGCTATTCACCACAAACCCCTTGTTATACTAAATATTGCAATTTTAAGAGACCCACAGTTATGTCACTAGTTTAATAAATGATAATGTATCCAAACACTGGAATATGGAGAAGCTACAAAAATGAGGTAGCTTCAATAAACATGATAAGCATCATTTCATAAAAAGCAATTTAGCAATAAGATATAACATGAAATGAAAGATTTACCCACGTCTATCACTGTGTTTATATGTTTGTGAAATTTTCTAGAATGAAACACAACCTGTTGGTAATGACTTTCTTTGGGGAAAATAAGGCTGATGAAAAGGTAAGCTGGGAGGGAGCATTTCATTTCTTATTCTGATGTACTACTTGCCCTTGTTAACTTCATTGACTATTTAGTTTATTCATCAGAATTTTTTCTACCAGTTCTTCTTCCTTTTTTTTTTTTTTAATGGTACCAGGATTGAACTCAGGATCTTGTGCTTGCCAGGCGAGCTCTTATTCCACTGAGTTATCTCCCTGGCCCTCTATCATTTATTCTTATTAAAAGTATTTTAAGGCTGGGTAGATAGCTTGGCAGTGTAAGTAGAGAGCCTGGGTAGATAGCCTGGCAAGCGCAAGGACCTAGGTCAATCCCTGGTACCACATGCCTTGCTGGCCCCAGAATCCCAGGCACTCTGTGCCGACCATTGAATCCATGTGTGGTAGTGCATGCCGGTAATCCCCATGTTGAGGAGGATGAGACAGCAGGAACTGTGGAACTAGACTCTTTACCACACAAATAAGTAATGTTTTTTTTAAAAACATATTTTAAAAATAGCCTTTTTCATATTAATATGGCTTTACTTTTACAGCAAGGCATAAAAAGTACAGCCATACTAATATGCTGTACTATAAAAGGCTCAAGTCAACAACTTCTGACATTGCCAGTTCTGCAGATGTCCCTTTACTATTATGGTCTGTTGGACCATATTAGATTATTTTCCTGAATACATGCACCTACAATATTTGAATGGCAATGGAATACCCATCTCTGACAAAACTAAACAAAAAAAGGGGAATATAAATAAAGGTCCATTTTGTAGTGAAAAAATAAATATATCTGTATATACAAAATAGTTGTAGATATACAGCTACTTTCTCTTAGTTCAATGAGAAGAAAGATTTATACTAGTAGTGTTTAGACAAGATACCATGTCTGCATCTTGTACTCTGAATAACCACTACGAAGACAACAATATGCAATGTATTAATTATTGTAACTGCTCTACTAACCTTATTTGAAACTGTCTCATTGCCATTTCTTTCTCAGTAAAATTAATAAAAATTAATTTGCATAGTTTGATCCCCTGCTCCTATATTCAATCAAATGCTGTCCACACTACTGTTTACCCTGTTGACCTAACTCCTCCACTGCTAGACTGGATGGGTTAGGACTAGCATGCAGACACATCCAGCATCTTTCCTCTGGAAGAAAGGCGGTGGATCTTGCCTGTCAACCACTCTATGGAAGTTCTCTACAAGCTCTGGCAGGATATACACAAGAGTCGCAGCTTCTGACATCTGAAACCTTGGCGTGTCTCATTTAATCCTATACACACGAACTTACAATCACCTACTGATGTGGAACCCTTGTTCTTCAGACCCTTGCTGAGGATACAACTTCATACTCTGTTGTCTTCTAATTCAGAACAGGGAATATTTGCTCCCTAGAAGATACAGGCTAATGGGATGCACTCAGGCAGATCCAGATCTAACTGCAGGCAATCAGCCAGTTTCACTGCGATTCATTAATGGCATCTTTCACCAGCCAAGCCATCTGCTACGGCTGCCTTAGTGTGACAGGAAGTAAGTTTTAGTTGAAGGTCTTCAGCTTAAGCATAGTCACTTTCAAGCATGCCAATCAAGGGCTTCACCTTTCCTGTGGCTTTGCCAAGATGACATAAACAATGTATACAAATAATGCAAAAAAAAAAAAAAAGTCAAAAATGTTAGGTACTCCTCAGTTTATCTATCTGATAAGGAAAATTTAGGGAAGAAGACATTAAGATATGGACTATATTTGTTTACAAAGGTAACAATTTTCACAGCTGTAAAAATAGATTTTCTGTATGAGCTGTTTCTGAGAAGAAATAAAACATGTTCAGTCTCCTTCCTCAAGAAATATGAATGGTTTGGAAATGATGGAAGGCCCTAGAGTCTAGAAGACCATGCAAAATATAGATGACACAAATCTGGTCTTCCTTAACAAACACCAAAATACCAGGAAGGGATGATCAGTAAAGTTGCAGATGTCCGAGTTGTGGGTCCACAAAATGCTATTGTGCGAGTCTAATTTTTTTTTTCCCAAGCATAAAAGCAATTTCCTTCCACTTTTCTTCACTAATAAAAATGTGCTCTTCCATTTCTGCTCTTATTGATTCTCCCTCCAAAACAACTTGCTGGTTGTATTTGGATTTAATTACTTAGAACCACAGGCTGTAGTCACAGCTGTAACACAAGTCAGGACAAATACCTGCAGCTCCCGGTTGTGATTCTCACACAGCAACTGAAGGAACCTCAGGATGGGCTGCATGATGGTGATTGTGGGGCTCATCGTGACTTCCTCCGCCGACTTTTCCTCAGCACTTCCGGCTTCCGGTCCTGGGCACATAATGTCTATTTCTGGATCCATCTCCCTTCTGTATACACAGTATGCTTTGGAGGTTGCTGTGGAAGCCTCTGTTAATTGCCCTTTCATTCCCTCTTTTAAATGTAGTGTGGAATCTCTTACTGAAAATAAAGCAGCACCCTTATAATTCTGCATTTCTCTTTGCTAATTAAAGAGAAAAAAGACAAACAGGAACCCAAACTCTAACCGTCGCATAAAAATCATCAGAAGAGATACAACAATTTCCCAACAGGAATTTGAGGTGGCAACGAAAAGTTAATATTTGCAGTGGGGACATTAAAAAAGATCTCAGCGCATAAGCAGTTTCAGGATGCTTTGATTTAGGTATCAGAAAGCCACTCACATGAGTTCACATACACGGGGTGGGAAAACCATCACGAACTTTAACATCTTTACGATTTATATTTAATACAGCACACCAACAATCTTATTCTTGCAAAGCCAAGAATCATTTGTAGGAACTTAGTGCCATGCTTTGTGCTCCTACAGTTCAATTTCCACGGTCACATAAAGGTTTCAGGAGGCCATTCTTTGCACGGCACGATGAAAGAACACAATTTTTCATGTCACTGGTGACTTTGCACTGATTAAGCTTCATTTCAGTTTGATCCTGTAGGGGTGTTTTAGGGTCAAGCTCACAACCAAAACCATTTATAGATGGAAGTGGGGCTAATTAGACCAACAGGAGACAGGACAAGCATAACCAATAATTGAAGTCCAGGCTTTTTTATTTTTTTTCCTCACTCTGTTCTCCCAAATACATAAATAATTCTTTACCTCTCACTCGTGGGCCAGATGTCATCAACTCGTTATCATCCTCCCTCTTTTTGCTCCCTAAATCTATGGTATTCACTGTCACCGTCGACCTTATCTCTTTCTGAGCAACCTTCATCCGGTCATAGAGAACTTTGAAGAATTTCTCTGACTTTTTTTGCTCATGCAACTGCTGGTAGAAAGAACGCTGCAAGAAAACATATGGTATCAATACTCAAGGGGAGAAAAATAGTGTTTTTATGCTTGAAATAAACTAACCATTATGGATAAGAGCACTCATTTAGTGTGCTACCCATTATTACTTCATAAGTTGACAGCTTTTCAGTCTGTTGTACTATTTAACATGTACTAATAATAGTAAGTATTGGCTTTAGCATTTTCTGCTAAAACCCAACATTTTTTCATATGGCATTTTATTTACCCTTCGTGGTTGCATATTTGTCAAAAATTACAAGGACATTGTAGGAACTATGGAAAAGTTTTTGGTTTTTATATTATTATAAAGTCATGCAGTGATTCCCAATGTATTTACTTGGCCGGCCAAATAGCTCAGTGGATTAAAACACCTGCAAGCAGGTGTTTAATCCCTGGGGCCAGGGGTTCAATCCCTGGGCCTGCCAGGCTGGCCCTGCCCCTGGGGCTCACTGAGGCAGCAATTGACATGGTGGTGCACACCTGCAATCCCACTCTTGGGAAGCTATAAACAGGGGGATCACTACGAGTCCGGTCTCTGAATACCCTGTAGACCCTTCCCTATATATTTAGGGAAGGGTCTACAGACAAAATTGGAAGCAGGTGAGGTAAGAATAACGTATTAAAAAAAAAAACTATGAAACAGACATGACAAAATTATATATATATATATATATATATATATATATATATATATATATAATTTTTTACTGAATGCTTGCTAAATGCCAGGTCCTATGTGAGCACTAGGAATAGAACCAGAAGGAAGAAGAACCAAGATTCTCTGCCCTCATGAGTTTATAATTTAAAGTAAAAAAAAGCCATTAATCGAATAATTATCCTGAATAAATACGAGTTATTTTTCTCTTTATCTAAATTATAGTACATTTAATTTAGAATGTGTTACCATGACAACCTCACTCATGAGAACTCACTGATAAATAGGTCTTAAGTTCTTCTGGTACTTCATTCACTACATTGCTTTGCATGGGGCCTAGGAGGAATTCAATTTGAAATAAATTATCCTTTACAATGAATAATGACCAAGACAGGACTTGACATCACAAGCATGACAAGATTTATCTTAGCAAGATGTGAACATGCTGGACTTGGGAACATTTACCCTATTCACTGTCTGCTTAGTATCTCATGGAAACATCCAGAAGGAGAAGTAAGAGACAGGAAAGATGGTACACTCCAGAGAAGACAAAATTGGAAGCAGGTGGGGTAAGAATAATGTATTAAAAAAAAAAACAAAAAACTATGAAACAGACATGACAAAAGGAAGAGAACTATAGCAAAAAGCTAATAAGGACAGTGATCTTATAAGTATGTTGACAGAAAAGATTAATATAGCTTAATGAGAATCAGTGTGAGAAAACAGAGAAAGAAAAAAGTTATTTTCTGATCAAGTAGAACCAGTCATATTATCACAAAATAAGAAAATCTAGATATTCAGGGGGACTTCGGTCCTTACAGACATGGTTTACTGTGGGGGTGTCTGCAGCCACGAGCCACAGGCCTGGGGCCCTGTACATGGGTCTCCAATGGTATCAGGTCTTTAAGTGATACCCGTCCTGCCTTTTCCATATATATATATATATATATATATATATATATATATATATATATATATATATATATAATGAAGCCTGAAATGTTAGCTTCGCAACTACAAGGGGAAGATCCTATCCTAGGAAGAAGGCTAGCAATCCTTCAAGGAAGCATGTCAGAAGTCACCAGTAACCATAGCGACAACAGCAGAGAGAGAGAGAGAGAGAGAGAGAGAGAGAGAGAGAGAGAGAGAGAGAGAGAATGTCAAGCTGGCTCTGTTGGTGTAGAGCTTAAATGCAGCCTTCACAGGCTTCCGTGGTGTGAAGGAGTGAGCTGATGCATGAGCCTTAATACTTTCAGAAGGTGCACAGTGTTGTTAACATAACACTGTCAGAAGGTGCAAAGAGGTTCCCACGTATAGAGAGGAAGTCACAGAACTATTCCGGCTCCACTAAAACAAAGGTTTTCAATTTCTGGGAGTCCTCCACACCAGTCACAGCGCAGATACTTTCAGTCCTAACAGTGATAAGCATTGCTATCATTGCCCTTTTAATTATGAACAAAATGAGGTTCAGCGGTGATGAGCATATTACTGAAAATCACACAACAAATAAGTGGGAGAGCTAGCATTTAAATCTAGATTCTCATGCTCTAAAGCACCACTTATAAAAGCTCAAAGTAATTGATTATATAGATGATCTCAATATCATTTATTTATTTACTTATTTTTCATTTTGTGTATTTGGTACAGGGTTTCACTATGAAGATCAGACTCGTAGTGATCCTCCTGTTTTCAGCCTCCCCAGTGCTGCAATTACAGATGTGCACCACCACGCCTAGACTCGGTGGCCAGCTCAGCACGCCCAGGGAGTAGGGCATGTGGAACTGGGGATCGAACCCTGGTCCCTGTGCTTGCCAAAGCAGGCACTTAAGTCTACTGAGCTATCTTGCCGGCTCTTCAATACCACTTAAAAGGATGGGTGTGACACAGCTAACAGTGTAATGATACAAAATATTCTCCATTATCAGCCAGAAGTGCAATATGTACATGCAGAAGTTAAAATAGTTTAACATCCCACTACACTTGATACTAACAATCTGTTACTGTCAATGGTCTGTAACTAAGCCCAGTGAGACATCTAGGGAGTCCATACACATCAGTGAGCAGAGGTAGTTTGCTTGTTTATAGCATGTTTCTTTAAAAAACAAAAAAAACCCCAAAAAACTAGTGGTGGACATATTTGGATCACATTGATACAGTTCTAAAAATAAAGATTTGATTTTGGTCCAAAAAAAAGTAAAAAATCAGGGCTCCCCAGTGCTGCAATTACAATAATGATAAACATGGGTTTAATGAAGGCTGAAAGTAGGTTTCATAATTATATAATGTCAACAGATAGTACATGGATTTCTCTTCCGATCTAGCTTTTACTTAGGGAAATGACCTCATGGAGCTGCACAGCCTGCAAGGAAGAAACACTAACGTTCTTTTTAGGAGCTGAAGGAAACAGATGAACACATCTGGAACAGAGGAAGGATTTGGCCCCAAGGAAGGGGATGAGACAGACTGGAAAATGGAAGGTCGCTGGAGAGATAACTCAGCAGCACAATGCCTGCCTGGGAAGCACAAGATCCTGGGTTCGATCCCTGGTACCACCAAAAAAAAAAAACAGTGAGCCGGAAAAAGGAAGGTCAGAAAAGGGAATGGAAGTAAGGGGCTAGGGATTCGGAGAAGGACAAGGGCACAGGACAGGGTGAATCAGATAGTGACACCTTCCAGAGCTGAAGAAATACATGGCTAGGCCGGCGGTATAGCTCAGCAGACTAAGCGCTTGCTTAGGTAAGCGCAGCTGCCATGGTTCGATCCCTGCTTCCGCTTGCCGCGCCGGCCCCACCTTCGGGTGCGCTGAGCCGGCAATGGAGTCCGGGCGTGGTGGCGCGCGCCTGTAATTCCAGCACCAGGGAGGCAGAAAGCAGGAGGATCACTATGAATGTGGGCTGCATAGTGAGACCCTGTATACAAAAA
>PVKA01007486.1:0-77585 GCA_004027165.1 Ctenomys sociabilis | reverse complement strand
TAGCACAGTATTTGCATCGCAGTTACCCCTAACTTACATACTTCTAATCTTCTCCAGATACTTATCATACCTAGTACAATGTAGGTGCCATGTAAATATTTGCTAGATAGTATTATTTAGGGAATAATAACAATTAAACAATTACATATTTTGGGGACAGGTGTAATATATTTCCAGAATTTTTGATCTACAGTTTGTTGAATTCATAGATACAGAACCTGCTGACGTGGAGAGGCAACTACACATGCACATATGTCACGTATGCTATGCGCGCACACACACACACACACACACACGATGATGTTGTAATGATTTTAAGCCGTGCAAGAATAAAAACTGTTTCGAGTCAGCTTTTGTCTGCAGGTGAACATTCACTGCACTGTGCAGATGAATTGATGGACCTCCCACCCTCAGAAAGGGAGCCCATCTCACCTATGCCCCCATATGCAAGGGCAGGATTTGATCTTGGATCCTGCAGAGCCTTTGCTCCTATCCATTTCACTCTGGCTTGCTGAGCAGTCACACCTCACCCTGAGCCCCAGGGCTCACCAGGTGCTGATTAAGAGGCCAGCTTGGCCATCTGGTTTAACCTGATTTCCCTTTTTCCTTCTTCCCCAACTGCAAGCCCTGTGGACAGTCACCCAACTGGCAAGACGGGTGAGTGGGCAGGACCGCAGACTGCACTCTTTCCTGGAGATCAATGGGCAGCTCCCTGGCGCCAGGCCTGCTGGGGCCGTGATGTTGGCAGCTGGCCTATGCAGGAAGCCCAGTTGTGCTGGGGGTGTGGCCTGGAAACCTGCATTGCTTCAGAGCAATTCAAGCTACTGAGCACAAGAGAGCACCTGCTCTGACTTAGCTCTGGGACCTTTGTAAATGACTTCACTGCAATGCATTCCCTCAACTACATGGGCAGAGAAGTGATAGATCCATCCCTCACTCACTTGCTTGTCTGTATCTTTGTTCCATCGAAGTTTGCTGAGCACCATTTCCTTCCAGGAAATATTGTCTGAGACTCCATGATGTGGTAGGTGCAGTGCCAGGCACTTGTACTCTTATGTTGAGTGTGGCATAGGATGAGGGTCTTCAAGATAGATTTGTTCAGATTGGAGGGGAGTTGGGTCAGACTTTGGCAGGGACCTGCAGTTTGGGTTGGGGAAGATCACTCAGGCAGGTGGACAGCCTCAATAATGCTGGGAGAGAAGAGTGTGTTTGGGAGCCAAGAGCTGACCCTCTGGAATAGGGTTTCCCTGTGGGCAGTTGAGCGAAAAGAGGTTCGTGAAAAAGGAGGCTAAAAAGGAACATGCACTGTCTGGTCTCTGAGAGGCCTTGCACCACTTGCCTACTCCTCTGACCCTCATTTTGCAACCCTGTAAGTCAAATGTAATGTTCTTTATCTTGTCTTCTAGAGAACCTTTGAAGGTCAAAGGAACCACAGAGATTTTATGAGAAGTAGAGAGACAGACAGAGAGAGAGAGGGAGAGAGAGAGAGAGAGAGAGAGAGAGAGAGAGAAGGAGAGAGACAGAGACACATAGAGAGAGACAGAGACAGAGACAAAGAGACAGAGAGACTTAGACAGAGACAAAGAGACAGAGACAGACAGACAGAGCCAGAGCCAGAGACTGAGACAGAGACAGAGACAGAGACTGAGACAGAAACAGAGACTGAGACAGAGACAGAGACAGAGACAGAGACAGAGACAGAGACAGAGACAGAGACAGAAGGACCAATCTCATGCTAAGTCAGTTCCAGGCCTCACTTCTGTGTTCTTATCCCCAGTTCAGCCTGTGGCCTGGGTCTTCATGGTCCCTCCAGTGCTGGCTTACACAGCCCCCAAGATGCTCCTGGGCATAGCTGTCTCCAGTCTGACCATCCATTTAGGCACATACTTTCCCTGAGATGCCCAGAAAATCAGTTCTTTCTCTCTCAGCCTCAGCTTCCTCCTTGATGGGATGAGGATGAGGTTTAGGTCACTGTAAGATGGCATGAGCAATTGTTGACATGGAGTTTACTCCAGCCTCCTTGATGAGCTGCTCCTGCTGGTCTAACCAGGCCTTCACCACCTGTACCAAGAAAACATGGGGGCATAAAGGCACTTGCTATCCAACCCACAAGACTCTAACGGGCCTGGCAGGGGCAGGTGGCAAAAGAGAGCCGGTTTCTCACTCCACACATCCACTGTTTTGCTCTTTCAACAAACGTTGACTGACCATCCTCCAAGCACCCAGCAGAGCACTGACATTTTACCCTTGTGAGAAACTTATGAGAAAATTAAAATTAGCAGGCAATGTAAAATTGTGTGCTCCACAGAAGAGGTGGGCAGCAGGAGAAAAGACCACAGATATTGGAAAGTAGGGCATAGTAGGTACATGTGTAGGGAAGGTCTCCCAGGTGAGGTGCTTTCAGCAGAATTTGTGGAACTCAGATGGGTGGGAAGAGGGAAGGGGCATTCCAGATAAAGGGAGCTGCTTGTGCAGAGGTACACAGGGAGGACTCTGCATGGGCACCAGACCGGCTCAGCTGGAAGGAGTGGGTGGAACCTGTTTGTGCAGGTGGCCAGGGCTGGGTGGGAGAGGATCCGACAGCCCAGTACTTCCTGCAGCCTGGGATTCCAGGGTGTTGACAGGCTGAGGCCGTGGCAGCCCTGAAGCCACGGGCACAGAGGTAGAACATGGAAGGTAAGGAGGCAGAAGAGTCAGACATGATGGGCGCCCCTCTTTGGCCCCTTTAGAGAAGATGCAGGGTGGAAGGAAAGCAGTCCCTGCTTTCAATTCACTGTGTGACTTCAAGTTAGACATTAAAATTTCCTAAATGTGCCGAATTAGGGTGGGCTGAGAAAACGCCACGTTTCTGTGGCTGTGAGATCTAGAATCCTCTCTTGACTCCATCAGTCATTGCAGATCTACCCACTCCTACCTTGGCTATCACCATCCCCTCCAGCTAGATGGTTGGCTTATGTGGCTATGTTTATTTCACATAAGCCCTCTTCTTTGGCCACCTAGATTTTGAGAGATCTTGTTCTGGATAAACAGCAAATCAGATGAGTCCTTTGGAGAATTTAAACCAAGTCATCCGGGCTTGGAATGATTTGCTAGTGTATTGTGTTTTAATCTCACCCTATAAACCCTGTGAATTAGGGTTTACTAGTATTCTCACCTCACAGATGAGAAAGCTATTTCTGTGAAGGACCACATTTGTCACATCTTAGGTGGCTGCAATGTATCCCAATTCTCCTGGAAAGAAAAACCTTTGGAACAAAAATCAAAACATGTTTATATATTTATCAAAAATATATACAATACATGTAAGATATCTATAGAAGCAGCTGCATGATTTTGCATGTGCTAACACTGTATATCATGAACTGAAATTCTAATGGAAAGCCCAAGTATGTGGTGCTAACAATGAAACAAAGCAATCTCTAGAATTCCCACAACAGTTGTAGAATTTAAGACACACAGCTAACATGGGAGGTTGGCCCTGGAAAGGATTCCACTGAGGTCATGCGGCTTACACCTGCCATTCTATATATTGTAGAAGTCTTTAGTGTATGTCTTTTATCAATAATATGGGCACGCTGTACACATGCAGTGGAGGGTGTAGGAATGTGGGTGTGGAATATTATATATTACTGCCATTTGGTTGTTACAGTGTTGCTCAGCTGGTATATGCAATAATAAAGTTTCATGGATAGGAGGTGACTGGGTTTTTATCTCTTCACTCTGCTTCTTCCTCCAGGAGACCATAGAGAGTGGGACCTGAGCTGAGCCCTGCATTGTAACCTCCCAGGAAGACCAAGATTATGGGGGAACAAGAAGGAAAAACCTGCAAGGCAGTGCAAGTCTGTAGAGAGAGGCCCAGGACCAGATGCAGGCAAGCCCAGGAGGAAATGGGGAAGTGACTTGGTTCCTCTGAAGCTTGGCATCCTCTCCTTAGTCTGAGCCTGTGACATTGCTGTGCATGCACTGGTGGTGATTTCTCTTTTCTGTGAACTTTTCTGAGTTCAAGACTATTCTGACAACTGAACACTGACAGAGGAAGGACCATTGTATAAGAATAACACCCTATTTATAAATGTCCTGGGGTAGGAGTCCTACTTTACAACTCAACTGTACAAGAAATATCATGTTGTTATATATCCTTGAAGTCTAATTAAACCTGACCCTGAGTCCACATTCTTGCTGCTGTGGCTGGAGGCACCATCTCAGTGACTGGCAAGAGGAGAGATGGGTATTGCCTTCTTCTTTAGGCCGATGAACTACCTGGAAGGCTCCTACCTGAAACGTGTCTTAAGTCCAATTCTGCAACCATGACACTGAAGATTCCCTCCTTGTCCCTCTATGTGAACTATCATATGTAGGTATCTCTGGTACTGTCACTGTCACGAGAATCTGACCACCTGAATTGAATGAGTCCCTTGCCCGCCTCCATGGAACCCTCGACACTCTTCTCAGTCTTGAGGAATCTGCCCTCTTTCTCATCCCACTTGAAGGCACTTAGCTTTCTCTGCAGCTTCCCCTCAAGGCCAGGTAGCCTGCTGCTGAACACTTTCTTGGCAACCTTTTAGGCTAGCCTGCTGTTTGTAGTGGTGGAAAGAAAGTTTGTATAGGAGCAAAACATGCAAAAAAGAGTAACCAGTCTGACAGTTGTAGAAGCTACCATTCTCCCTCTGCTGGCTTGGGTGCTGTGGCCAGGCACCTAGGTTCACAGTGGCACTGGGTGGGGTCCTAGAATTCACACTTGCAGGCCAAGACTCAACTGCTGTATGTCCTAGAGACAGGTGTGCTGGGCAGGAGGCTCCAGCAGCTCCCAGTGTCATTCTTCTCCCAGATACCCTTTTCAAAGGTCTTCCCAGGCCTGGTCCTTGGTAATTCTTGGGGGATGTTTATTGGATGTGCAAAAATAAAAATCACTGTATAAGCTCAAATCTGGCCTTCGTTTTTTTTTTTTTCTTTTGGAGTTCCAGGATTGAACTCAGGACCTTGTGCTTGCCAGGCAAGTGCTTATTCTACTGAGCTATCTTTCCGGGCCTTTAGATCCGGCCTTCTTATTTCCTTGTTTAAAACTCTTGGCCTTTGATAATTCCCAAACTCCTCAGTGCAGCTTGTAAGACCTTATGTGATCAGATCCCCCGTCGTCATTCTAGCCTCAACCCCAAACCTTACCCACCATGCATTGGCTGTGCTACAGAAGCACATTACCTCTCTTTCTCTCTTTCCTAGGCTTTTGGTTCCACTGGGTCCTTTTCTTGGCTTACAGTCCCATTGGCCATCTCAGCATTGGCCCCACATGTGTCAAAACATGGAAAGAAAAAAAAAATGGTTTTGGTTTCTAGACCTCGAGGCTAAAGCCAGCTCTGCTACTTGCAGTGTATGTGATCAGTTATTCTCCAAGACTGAAGCTTCTCAGCTGTAGCTGGTACCATAAAACCAACTTCACAGAGCAAACCAAGGTAAAGATTCAGGGAGCAAATGGATACAGAATACAATGTAGAATCACAAAATGTGATGCTTTGCTATGTGCTTAGTAAATAAAACTACTTTTTGCAGCCCTGCAATGGATACTCTTCTTTGCACTTAACTCCTAACTTAATAAAAACACAGGGGTTTGTTCAGTTGAAAAAGTGATAGATAAATCGATTTTTTTGGTCAGGAATTTGAATGATAAAGTAGGAAGGGTGAAATTGACAGCTAGTATTCGCTAGCACCACCGTATTATGGGCACTGCATGGAATACCTAAAAACATCACCCCAGTTAATCCCCAAGTCCTCTGACAAGGGGTGTCTATTTATGGGTAACCTCCAATGTAAGATGGGTTATCTTACAGGTTTTCAACTTTAAGATGATGAAACATGACAGCTATCAAGGATAAATTAGTTCAAATTCCAACTTCATCCAGGTTGTTGACATGCTGAGTGGTGCTTCCTAGAGCTGGTGGGCAGCAGCAGAGAGCCACAGCTACCAGTCAGCGAGGTGATCACACAGGGCAAGTGACACTTGGTGCGCTGCGCTGTGCTGCGGAAGCCGGATGCCTGGTATGTGAGGTGCCTGACATGCATTTTCTGCTTGATGGGTTGTTCAGCTTAAGATGATTTTTTATTTTATTTTATTTTATATTTTTTAAGTTTTATTTTATTTTATTGAGAGACAAATATCAATGAGACAGTTTCAAAGCTGATTAATAGGTCAATTTTAATAATTAATACTTTTTACATTGTTATCTTCCTAGTGGTTATTCTTAGAATGAGTTTTTAAATCAAGAAGAATCTGTATTTATCTGTGTCACTGTACACATACACACACACACCAAACAAAACAAAAGAAAAGGTTCCTCCCTTTCCTTCTTTCCCTTTGCCTTTTCTTCACCAGTTGCCTTTGAGCAGTTTCTTTCCCTTTCAAGTACCTGTTGTACCTACCCTTCAGGATTTATTCACTCAATCAGCTTCTTACATGAGGGAGCCAATAGGATGTTTATACTTGCAGGCCTGTTTTATTCACTTACAAATATTATCTCTAGGGGCCAGGGAGATGGCTCAGTAGAATAAGCACTCCACTGGCAAGTGCAACTGCCTGAGTTCAATCCCTGGTTCTGCCAAAAAAAAAAAAAAAAAAAAAAAAAAAAAAAAAGAAATATTCTCTCTAATTGCATCAATTTATGTATAAAGGCCTCAAGTTTATCTCTTTTTATAGCTGAGTAATATTATGTATAGACATAGAGTAGCTTGAATAATTGTACTGCTGATATCTACTGGTTTACTGAGAGGAAGAGTTAATGCTTAATTATTTCCTTGTTTTGTGATTTTTTTTTGACCAATTTTACATGCATCTGTTAATCTGAGCAACTAATATGAAATATTAGAAGACAATATGAAATATAGATATGAAATATAGGAAACATTGTTTAATTCCTATCATTTTGTTTAGTGAAATTTCTAGAGTTGCTAATGATTTTTTAAAAATATTTTTCATTCTTTAAAAAAAAAAAAACAGAGGCTCAAAGAGTTTTAGGAACTTATCCAATATCCCATAGCTTATAAGCTTATAAATGGCAAAATCAGGTAAGAATTGAATCCAGGCCTGATTCAGTGACCATATAGTTAAACACATGCACAAACATACATGCATCTGTGCGTGCACACACACACATACACACACACTTGTATTCTATATCCATACACATATACACACATACCTTCACATATACTATATGTTTACACACATGCGTACACACACCCACACTTTTTTTGTGCAGGGTCTCACTACACAACTCAGACTCATGGTCCTCCTGGTTTCTGCCTCCCTAGTGCTGAGATTACAGGTGGGCGCCACCACACCTGGACTCCAACATTGGCTCAGCATGCCTGGGGGTGGGGCCAGTGCAGCATACCATGCCAGGGATCAAACCCTGGCCCCTGCGCTTAACTAAGCAAGTGCTTAGTCTGCTGAGCTATACTGCCGGCCTTCACACACGCTTTCATGTTTACACATGTGAGAAAATGAGCATAGAAGACAGCATATAGAGGAGATTGGAGCCATGGCTAATTTAAAAAGAGGGAGAGGCATGAATAGCAAAGATGTCTAACAGCCACTTGGTCCCAACCAAGGATGGCAAAGAAGCTGACTTCAGACGTCCTGACGTGTATTGTCAGCCTCGCTACACTCATCAAGCACTTTCACACAGGATGCCGCTGGGGCTTGCTGGCTTCAGAGCCTGAAAATTATTCTTGCTTTTCACAACAGTCCCAGGCAACAAAGGCATTACAAAGAACATGTGCTTATAACATGTAGTGAGTTCTTTCTGAGGGTGGGGAAACTAGGTTCCCTGCCCTGGGACTTCCCTCCCCCTTGCCTGACATATAGTAGACGGGCTCTCCGCAGGTCAGTGGGGCAATTTCCTTAGTTCCCCTCCCTCTGCTCCTCTACCTAACCTCTTTCCACAAGTCCTTGTGTGTCTTAGTTATTCTCTTCTGGATGGGACAAATACCTGCCACTCAAACTTAGGGAAGGAAAGGTTTATTTAGCTCACAGTTACTGGAGATTTCACAGTTTAAAACAGCCTGAATTAAGTAGTAAGACCTCAAAGCCATATTTGCTTGAGAGACAGTCAGGGCCTCTGTCTTCTCCAAACATCTCCTCCCTTCCTGAGGGGGCCTCAATTGCAAACACCACCACCCCATGCTACAGGGTCTGGAGGAGAGGCTGGGACACCACCCTGCCCAGGATGACCCCCACCTCTGAGAGACCAAGGCCCTGGGGGGTGTGGCACACACGCTGCTAGTTTAATGGTTTGCATCTCTCTGGCCATGCCCCTCAAGCCTTGTCTGCCCTATGATTTACATGAGGTTTTGGGGGGATACCTAGATACAAGCTGTGACATCTTGCCCTGCTGGTTGTGCAGGCAACTTTCATTTCCATGAATTGGAAAGTGTGTGCTACTTTTGTAAATTTTTACATTCAATTTTTTTGTTTTATTTTATTGAGACAGAGTCTCCCTACACAGGTGAGGGTGACCTTGAACTCACTTTGTAGCCAGACTGGTCTTGAGCTCTCAATGATCCTCCTGCCTCAGCCTTCCAATACTAGGATATTATAGGCATGAGCCACCACATTCAGTTCTTTGTATTCAATTTGATAAAGGAAAAAAAAAAAACTTAAAATAGTAGCTGAAAATGCCTAATGAGCATTTTAGCATTTCAGACACATCCTCACTTTAGAAATGATAATGACCAACCTTGTGTCCAACATTCATTCACTTGAAAAATATTTATTATGTGAACACCTACCATGGACTGGACACTATTATAGTCACTGTGATAACAATCATATACTCAATGGGCATGTTTCCTGTATCCAAGGAGACTACACAAGAGATATGGAAAACACCTAAGTAAACAAAGGGGCAAGCTCAATAATGTCAGATGGTGTTGTGTTATAAAGGAAACACAATGGGTTATGCAATACAAAAAGAATTGGAAGCAAGGCCCCACACAAATATTTGTACACAAGTAGTCATAGCAGCACTAGTCATGATAGGCCAAAAGGTAGAAATATCCCAATGTCCAAGAGTGGATGAAGAAATGAAATGTGACAAACATACACAGTGGTAGAGTATTCAGTCTTCAGAATGGAATTCTGACCCATGGTATCACATGGATGAATCCTAAGGCCATGTTGTTAAGTGAAAACAAGCCAGTCGCAAAAGGACAAATACTGTATGATTTCATTTACATGAGGTACCAGCAGTCAAGTTCTCAGAAACAGACAGTAAAGTAGCAGTTCTCAGGACCAGGGGGTTATTATTTAATGGGTACAGAGTTTTGTACGCAGGTGAAGAAAATGCTGGAGATGAGAGGTGGCAAAGCTCACAAAGCCCTGTGCTTGCATCTCCTGCCACACTTCAAAATAGCTCGGTGGGGAATTTTATGCTTGTATATTGAGTCAGAAAGTTAACATAGACCATGTACTGGCTGTACATGATGTCGTAAGATAGAAAATACCTGGGCAGGAGTGAGATGTATGCTAATTTCACTGAGGCGGCTGTGGAAAGCCATGAGAATGGACATTTGAACTGAGAATGGGTGGAAGAGCAGGGCCTAGTGGCCAGCTTGAGTGAACCACCATGAACATGGGTGGAGGTAAGGAGGGAGAGGTAGGCAGTGCCCAACTCATGGGGCCTCGTAGTCCAGGGTCAGGGAGTGAAACTGTTATTCTAAGACTAGAGAAAAATTACAAAAAGACCACAGTAGCCGTGGGAACTACCTAATCAAAGTTATAGTTTTCAAATCTCACTCAGGCTGCTGTATGCCATAGAGATGGCCAAGGGTGAGACTGGAGTCCCTGCCCATATCTCTGCCCATTCACCCACAGCCCCTGCCTGGTCCTACTTCAGCGGGCCTGAGGTTATATTCTGGGAAGGAAAATGGGGAAATCAGAGTGTTGACATCTTCTGATTGCTGGGTTAGTGGCAAAGGCTTTGTACTCTTGGGGGTGGGGTGTGGCCTGACTTATTCAGTTCCTGGCAGGAGGTAAAGTCACAGAGATCCAAGGGCAAAGACCCAGTGTAGGTGAAGCAGTGGCTTGCTGCAGGATTAGCCTAAGAACTGGGAAGGGCTGGCTGGACCACAGATATCAATCATCAGCTGGGTACCTTGGGCAAAGGAGCCCATCTCCCTCAGCCTCAGTTTCCACATCCATAAAGGGGAATAATTGCAGCATTTACACTATAAGGTTGATGTAAGGTTTCAATAAGATAATGTGTCATGCTTTTAATGTTGTGTAGGTCGGTTGAGTAAAGGATAGCTAATCATCACAACAATGATGGTTTTACTATAGTAGACTTAAAACATTTATTACACTTACTCTGAGTACACAAAAACCATGAGCTTCTTTCTTTTTGACTAATAAATTTGATCATTATGTTGGTTAGCTTCCCCTTACTATGAGAAAACACTTTAAAAAGTCATCTTGGACTCGGGAGATAGCTCGGTGGTCTAAGCTTTTGTCTGGAAAGCACAAGGATTGGGGTTCAATCTCTGATATTGCATGCTGTGCAGCTGTGCCAGCCCCCAAAACTGGGAGGGGTAGTACATGCCTGTAATCCCAGCACTGGGGAGGCTGAAACAGGGGGATCACTATGAGTCCAAGCTGTGTAGCAAGATTTTGTGTCAAATAAATAAATAAATAATTTAAAAAAAAGTATTTGTACTAGGCCTGAGGTGGCAGAGCACATCATGACAAGAAATACATGGCAGAAATCTTTCTACCTCAGTAATCAGGATGCTGAGGGAGGTGGGGGAAGGCAGGGTCCCAATATCTCCCTGGGAGCCTGTCCCTGGCGACCTAACTTCCTTTTGCCAGGATCTGCCTCATAAATGCTCTCCCACTAATTGCTCCCAAGAGAACCAGGGACTGGGGGCTACACTTAAACATGGAAACTTTGCGGGGTCATGTCATATACAAAGTATAGTGGCTGCGGTCGAATGCTCTGACAATCTCAGGAGGAGGATCTGGATCTTCACCTGTCCTCTTCTCTTAGCTCATGCAGTTGGCATTCCTAACACCCTGGTCTTGGGCATAGTGTTCAGAATACATGGAGGTGCTTGTTCAGGGTCTGGACACCCTGTCAAGGTGGGAATCCGCCTTCTCTGGGCCATGCTAATGAGGGACAGTTTAAGGATCCAGACTTCCATTACATATTAGAAAAGGTGTTTATTTATCCACATTTATAGCAGCATTATTCACAGTAACCAACAGGTAAAAGCAACCCAGATGACCACCAGTAGCTAAAAGAAGAACATGTGATCTATACATGCAATAGAGTATTATTCTGCCTTATAAAGGAAGGAAATTCTGACCCACACTGCAATACAGATGTTGAACACAGCATGCTGAGTGATGTCAGTCAGTCACAAAAGACAAAAGGTCTTTTCATATGAAGTACATAAAACAGTCAAATCCATAGAGGCAGGAAGAAGCACTGTGGTTGCCACAGGCTGGAGGAGGGAGATGGGAGGCTGTTTACTGATTGTGAAGTTTCAGCTCTGTGGGATGAAAGCTGCCTGCACAGCCATGGGAATACTCTTAGCACTGCTGAAATACGCAGTTTCATACGGTAAGACAATAAATTTCATCTTCTGTGGAGCTTTCTTTTTACCATGATTTATTAAAAATAAAAAAGAATACAGACTTCTAAATAAAAGAAATCCAAGGTGTAACCTGGTTTTCCATGAAAACAGGTACCAGAATTTTACCAGTCTCTTATGGTGGACACCATAAGAGAGTATGGTATAACCATCTCATAAGAAGCTCAGTACATGGTGCATGGTATATACTCAATTACATCTGAGCCTTTGTTATCACCTGTGCTGAATAAATACCCATTGAAATGGATTAGTGGAGCACATTTGAAGAGCCAGCAGCTCTTAGACTGAAAGAGGACTATCTGATCTTCCCCTTTTTAGGTCAAGACCCTTGTCTAGCCCTGTGAGGGCTTTCTGATTGCTAAGGCAATGGTCCCATCTTGACTTTCACCATTGAAAGTCAAGTATCAGGTGAGCATTCTTTCATTCCTGATGACCTTTCTTCACAGCCAGGGACCCCAGTGTCTCTGATGGCTCCTTGTACCTCCCTAGCACCAACATTTTAGTCACCTTTCCTCTCAGCTGCCTGTGCTATTGATGATAATGTACCCAGGACTCACTGATGCTTTCTCTTCTCTTTTATTCCCTTTTTATTTCTTCTCCATTCTCTCCTCCTTTTCTCTTCTCTTTTCTTCTCCACGTCTGTTTCTTTTTTGTATTACTTGGGACTGAACCCAGCCAGAGGCTTGCACATGCTAGGTGAGCACTGTCTCTCTACTGAGCTACCCTCCTGCCCTTTAATTTTTGAGACAGATTCCTACTAAGTTGTTGAAGTTGACCTCGAATTTGAGATCCTCCTATCATAGTCTCCTGTGTAGCTGGGACCTCATGTATGCCCCTGTACCTGGCCATCTCTTCTCATTCTGTCTATATTCCTTCTCTAGGAGACCTCAACTATACTCATGGCCTCACATGCCATTAATACATCATTAAGTCATAAACATATGTCCTCATCCTATATCTCACCCTTGAAATCAAGACTTAATGTCTTCTTCTTACATGACACGCCATGTAGGTACCAAGCCAGAATTTTATGCACCAAAGAAATATCATCCAATGTAATACATGCAAAACAAACTTTCCACTTCCAGCTGTTTAGACCACAGGCCTTGCAGTCATCTTTGCTTCTGTCTTTCACATTCCACATTCAGTGTATCAATGAACCCCATCTGTTCAGCCTTCTAAACACATCCAGAATTTAGCCATTCTATTTCATTGCTGCCATCCAAGGCCCAACACCTTGCAGCTGGATTATTGTCATTGCCTCATAAGTTGTATCCTTGTTTTTCTCTGCAGCCTGCCTCTCAACAAGTTATCCCCAAAACATCAACTAAGTGATCAGTTGAAAATATAAATAATATCATGTCCTTTTCCCAATTAAAACCTGCAATAATCCCTCCTGTTATTCTTAGAGAGAGAAAAGCTTTTACAGTGCCTATAGCATCCATATAATTTGTTGCTCTGACCTCTGTGACCTTCACTTTTTTCACTGGCCCCTCTGCTCTATCTGCCTGCAGTTCTTTGAACAAGCTTAATAGACTCCTGCCTCAGGGTCTTTCTATTCCTTCTGCCCAGAATGTTCTTCCTGTTATGTATCCTTAGCATACTTCCTCTATTCTTTCCTATCTCTACTTATAAATCACCTTATTAGAGGACCTTTCCTGCTTCTCTTTACAGATACCCTTTCCATGTCATGCTCTGCCCCTTACTTTTCTATGCTTTTCTGCACAACACCTCTCAACATCTGACACACCACCTGCATCATTTGCTCATGTTTTCTACTGTCTAATTACCCCATGCAGTGCCAGATCTATCAGGGCAAGGACCTTGCCTTACTTCCGCATTTCAAGAGTTCAGTATCAAGAATGTGGTAGATTCTGTGTTCAATGAGTCAATGAATGCAAACATGTATGCAGTGTGCCCATCTTTAAAGAGGCCAAGACTCATAAGGCCCTGGCTATTAACAATCTATAAACAATTGGAGCCCATGCCATTGAGTCTGTCCTATAGTAAGAGCACTGCTTTTGTCATTGCCTTCAGGTTACCTCCTGAGTGGGTTTATTGGTTAACTCCATGACCTTGCTCCCACTGGAAGGCTGATCCTTCCTCCATTTATGCATGCTCTCTTCAACATCATAGCCAACATCCAAACTTCCAGTGTCTTTACTAACAGGATTATTGTTTGTCCAGAGTGCTGTCATGGCCTTCCGAGTATGCTGGGCAAAGGGCAGTGTAAGTGTCAGTGCCATTCACAGGTTTTCCAGCCACATGAGGTAGAATGAGGATGAAATTTACTACAAGCAGAGAGCACCCCTCCCCCGCTCACCCAACTAAGCTGGGACTTCTCCTTCCTGTGCTATGGCTGGGTGGCTCCAGCTTTGGCTTCTGACAGCATTTCATTGATTCCTGCATTTCTCTGTGCATCAACACAGAACTGGGCCTCTCACACCCCAGGAAAATATATTTCAGTGACACTCTTGGGCATCCTGATTACCATTCCTGAGGTCCTGCCTGCATATGCAGGCACACACACATACACACACCCACACATGCAGACATACTGACTTTACCGCACTGGTTCTGACTGCCCAGTGACACCACAGACATTAGAATGAATGAGTCACATGGCAGGCACTTAAAGACTCACATGGGGTGCTCATGTGGCTCGAGTGAAACTAGTGGGGAAGTGACCTTGATTCATAAATGTGATATTCTTGGCAGGAGCTTCTCTTGTGCTCTCCCTTTGCATTCAGCTAAGAGGCTAAGTCTTGAGAGAAGCCTTCTGCTAAATCAAATCACTGATCTAGGTCTACTGAGCACAGAAGGAAAAGAGTAATGTGTTGGTGGATGTGAGGGTTTCTACAGTCATGTTCCCTCCCATTGAGGCTGTCGCTGCCCAGAGTGCAGGCACCTCTCTCTTCCCAGGCTGCAGAGGGCCCACCCTCTGAATTCAAGTACATTCTGCTTTCTAGCACTTACCAAGGAAGCCTTGTAAACTGGAGCTAGGGGAATTTCTGGGAAAACTTATCCTTCTGTGTGGGCATGTACAGCACAAGTACCTGATCCTTAGCCCTGCACACATGTGCATGCAGATATACACACAAGTATCATTCAGAGATCATATCTATGCCCCACAAACACAGGCACATGTCTGTATACTGACAGGCTCGTCCCACATAGTCTGTACAGACAGAAACAGGTCCACATATAGACACCTTTTCCATTATGCACACCTACAAGCACATATTTGCATATTTAGCATATTTATATAGCAATAAGCCAAAATGGGTCCTGCTCTACCTTTTGAGATGGAGAAGTAAAAACTATACAATATTTGACAGAGCCATTGCAAAGTGAGGAGCTGCTCCACCTCAGTGCATACTGCAAAGATGGGGAACAAAATCTCTGTTCAACCTGAGCTTAATACATACCCAAGGACATAAGATTATTGAAAGCAGATCTCAAAGTGGTGTTTGTGCATCTATGTTCATAGCAGCACTGGTCACAACAGCAAAGAGGTGGAAGCAGTTCATCCATTGATGGATGAACGCATAAGAAAAATGTGACCTATGGGCACAATGGAATGTTATCCATCCTTAAAAAGTTTCCCTGCGTTTCTCACTGGCAGCCACATAGATCTCACTGTGCAATATGAAAGCTTTCTTAACTATTCTTTAAAATATTTTCCTCTACCCTGAATGTTGCCTAATGTCTCTCTACTTACTCTCCCCACCACCCCTCCAAAAATCTAGTACTTTAGTATAATTGTGGAAGAACACTTCGCCTGGATTCCCTGGTTGGAGCAAGGAGTGATTGGTGGTAGTGATGGTGATGGTGATGGTGATGGTGGTGGTGCTGGTGGTGGGGGTAATGGCACTATGGTGGTACCGGCGCTGTTATTAACAGTGATGACAGAGGTAGTAGCAGTGGTAGTGATAGTAGTGTGGACAGTGATATTAATGTGGGAGTGGTGGTAAAGGTGTGGTGACGAAATGACGCTGATGGCAACCATGGTAGTAGTGGGGATACCCCTTGTTTTTCAACCCGTACTGCAACATAGTTGACCCATGAATTTATGGTGCTAAGTGAAATAAATTGGAAAAGCTGAGAAGGATGATGTTTTGTCAAAGTTGTTGGAGTGACAAGGACATAGTTTCCTCAGCCGCCCCTTGACATGGGAGCATGTCCTCCTCATCTTAACGTGTGGCTACACATTGCAGAGAGCTTGGCCTGAGCCCCTGACATTAGAAGCAAGCATGTGGGTCTGGTGACTGTGCCACACATGGAATGTCTATAGGCAAGAAAAGGCTGGGCGGGCTTCCTGCTCAGCCCCAGGGGAGAGGAGGCACTAGGCTAAAAACAGCCAATACCCAAGCACTGGCTGGACAGAGAGTGCCAGAGCACTTCCCCTGCATATATGGAGGTGTGCAACGGAGAGCTGGCTGGACACTTTGTCCCCAAAGTCCCCAGGTGCAGTGATATCAAGGAGGAATTTATAAGAGGTGAGGTTATGGGCACACAGCCAGGCAGCAAAAATAGTCCCTGCCTTAAGGAACTGCAGTTGGGAGACCCCCAATGATAAGGGTCTTCGGAAACCTGCAGAATAACCACAAGACAAAGAGCTAAGCTTACACCTCTGCTGAAGCCAGAGGAAACCAATACGAGGGTTTAGAGGTGTCAGGAAAGTCAGCTGCCCTAAGGCCTACCCTCCATATTACCTGGAAATGGCCCAAAGGAGTAAGAGAAAAGAAAAAGGACCCTCTCTTCTTGCTCCGTGTTGCAGTATCCAGCCCTAAATCAATCCCTACTGGTTGGGGGAGGAGAGAGAACTCACGACTTCACTTTCAGTGCAATCTGGAGTATTTCCAGTTGTCCAGACTGCAAATTTTAATTATGGAAATGAGACTATTCTTGAGATTGCAAGTGTCAGGGGAGGATTTGTGATTCTCTAAAACAAATGACCAAAAAAAAAAAAAAATCAGGCCTGAGTTTCTGCTCTTTAAAGATTTCTTCCAATAAGGCAGGGAGAAAGTGTTTAAGCCAGCATTTCCCAAGGGCAACCATTTTAAAAAATGAAGTTACTTACTGCCTGAAACTTAAAGAAGTCTGTGCTTTTATGAAGGGCTACTCCTACATATGGAATAACCCTAACAAATGATCTAGCAATGAGACTTCTGTCTCCAGCCCACACTCCTGCCAACACACAGACTCTGCTTCTTTGTAATTTGGGGTGATATAATTGACTACCTCATCTAACACACACACACACACACACACACACACACACACACACACACGCACATACACACACACATGCACTACCATGGATGCATGGTTTTTGCGGCAAATACATCACAGCCAAACTAGAAAAGAGGACTCTGCAACCTGTAAAAAGTGTGTGTTTTTTTCCTTTCAGATTCAAGGCTAATATGACAATGGCTTATATTCTAACCTTTTATAACTTTGACCAAAAAAACCACAGTGCAAATTTGAACCGTAAATTAGGTCAAATCATTTAAATTGCTGGCATTCCACCATTTCTGAACTATGCAACTGACTCTTTCATATGATTCAACCCATTAAAGTCCCCTTTAAGGATTCTATTTATAGGATGAGGCTAATAATTCATATAGAGAAGGGTCGTTTTGTAGATTACATGTACAACAGGTACTAGGACCCAACCTAAAAACCGTAGTCATGGTTTTCAGATATCCACATATGGACTGGTATGAGAGTCGCTGCTGCTCAAAGCATGTTTACTTAATTTCCAATGTGTCATCCTCTGTGGATTCTGGGAAGGGAAACAGGACTTTATAATCGGTTCTATCCTCTTTTGTCACAGGGCTGTGGATTATTTTCTGATCTTTCATTTTTATAGGCTCTTAGGAATGTAACATCCACTGTTCTCTTTCTGAGACTGTTATTGTTGCTCTTCTTGTTCTTGGGAAGTTTTCCTCTGTTTCCAGCATTGTCTCTGTCACCTTTGGGTTCCTATTTTGTTTTTCTTGTTCCAGAGGCTTCGGTTGCCTAGTGACTTTGGCTGGCATTCCCATTTATGACTGGGAGGCTGTTTGGAAGCCCACGAACAGAGCTTGTTGCTTGGTGAGCTTTACTACTGGATAGAAGAGGGGACAGGTTTTGCTCTTAGGCCGGCTAGCTTTCCATGAAGAAATCCTCCCGTTTTCTGCCTTGGAACCACTCCTCTGGTGGCCCTGCGTTTCTCACTGGCAGCCATATAGATCTCACAATCTATATGCAATATGAAAGCTTTCTTTACTATTCTTTAAAATATTTTCTCCTACCCTGAATGTTGCCTAGTGTCTCTCTACTTACTCTCCCCATCACCCCTCCAAAAATATAGTACTTTATTATAATTGGGGAAGAACACTTCGCCTGGGTTCCCTGGTTGGAGAAAGGAGTGATCGGTGGTAGTGATGGTGGTGGTGATGGTGATGGCGGTGGGGGTAATGGCACTGATGGTGGTACCGGCGCTGTTATTAACAGTGATGGCGGAGGTAGTAGTGGTGATAGTTCATAGTGGCAGTAATAGCAGTGTGGACAGTGATATTGATGTGGGAGTGGTGGTAATGAGCAGTGACAAAGCGACGCTGATGGCAACTGTGGTAGTAGTGGGGATACCCCTCGTTTTCTCAACCAGTTTTATCACTTTCAAACCTTCTTCTCATCCTACATCAGGCTACTTGGTATCTCCAAGTCCTTGTATGACCTATGGTACTCTGGCTTCTCCCTTGTGAAAGCTTTTCCTAGGTGGCATAGGAATTCAGTATTCATCTGTCTCCTTTCCCTTTCCAAAACATTAGTTGACGCAGCTAAGTTCATATTCTCTTCGCCATTGTGAACTTACTCCTTCTAAAAAATTAATTCCATTTTTATTTTGTGGAGTTTGAGGTAGAAGCTGATATAAATGAATGTGGCTGTTTTCCACTTAAAATGGATGTTCTCCACTGCCCTTTTAATACCTACACTTTGCTTCTTTTCATCTTACTGTCTGCTTTTGCCATATTTATTTTATTTTCAGGACAAAGAGTAGACTCCGTCTCTAAGCACACTGCATGCTCCAGAAAGAGGTCAGGCTTCTCAGTCTGTTCTGTCTCAGTCAAGCTCAGACAGCAGAGCCCTGAATTTCTCAGGGAGTGAGAGGGACCTGAGTCATTTCAATTATTTCATTTTTGTTTTTCATATATGTATTTGGTACAGGCTCTCACTACACATCTCAGACTTACAGTGACCTTCCTGTTTTCAGCCTCCCCAGTGCTGGTGTTATAGGCATATGCCACCCTGCCCAGACTCCCTGGCTCAGTATGCCCAGGGGTGGGGCTGGCATGGCATGCAGGACCAGGGATCCAAACCCTGATCCCTGTGCTTGCCAAGCAGGAGCTCAGTCTGCTGGGCTATCCCACTGGCCCTAATGTTTTTCATTGTTTAGAGTTTATGTTTAAAAAATACAGATATGCGAAATAAAATTTGGGAAAATTGAACTATAGGTTTAAACATTTGCATTTACCGATTCTAACACTGAAAAAACTACAAAGCAATAAAGAAATATATGCTATTCAAAGGTATGTATAGGATTTATTAAAATATTAATTCATAGCTCATAGGTAGAGTAATACGAAGTGAAACCCAAGCTTAAAACAGTGTGATAAATACCAACTTTGAATTTTATTTCAACCCATTTAGAGAGAGTATCAGCCTTCTGAATTTTGAATATACAGAGATCCAGAGGCCCTGGCGAATGCTCTTCTTCCTCTTCTTCCTGCTTCACTCCAGTATGCGCAGCACTACAGCAAGATGGAACTTGGAATGTCATCCATGCAGTTTCTACCACAGGCAGCACAGGGAGAGCCACAGAAGGGAGAACAAGTAATTCTCCTTACTCAGTGGACCAGGTAGACAAGGTATGTATTTCACAAGCAGATCTTGCTTTTAAGCACAGCTTCTGGAATTAACTGTCCACTTGCCCCTGACCAGGAGATAGAAAAGGAGTGAAATGACCAGCATGGTTTGCCTCCCTTTAAGATAACCAGGCTATTAGGATTTAACCCCAGAAAAATTTAGAACTAAGGTAGATTCTTCTCCTTTCAAACCACCTTAACTTTTCTTTTCTTTTCTTTTCTTTTCTTTCTTTCTTTCTTTTTTTTTTTTTTTTTTTTTGGCAGAACTGGGGTCAAACTACCTTACCATTTGAAGAAATGCAAAACAGGAAAAAAAATTATTCATATACCATTTCACCCTCAACATCCATTCAAATCAGTTATTTTTCATTTTGCCTTGTTTTCTCCTATCTGAATTATCACAGGTGGATGTACATGCATGCAAGTATATATTGTGAAATTACACAAAATGCTGTCTCTGAAGTGAGAGAGAGCTGGATTCAAAATTTGCTGTACTTCCCTCCTTTCTTCAGCAAATTCATGACCTTGGATATATAACAAATGCTCTGAGTTCATTTTCATCTGTGTGAATAGGATAACAATAATTAAAATAATGCAAAATACCACACTGGAAATGCTAATCACAATGTCTGCTACATAGGAGATGCTCAATAAACAGTCAAAATTTAGTGGTTCCTTAATTTAACATGAGTAAGCTTTTGTTACGTGCCAGGTGACAGAGGATAAGAATGTGTGCCTGTCTTTCAAAAAATGCATCATCTAGGACTAGAGATGGAAATATACTGAGACCATGAGCATGCTGTGCACTAAGGGCTCTGTTCTGTGTATGCCAGCAGCAGTGTGGTCTGAACTGGGCTGGACCAGGAAGACAGAATCACCAGTCTGCTCAGGCTTCAGTTACCATGAGTTCTGGGGATTTGGGGGAGATTTTGCAAAAAGACAACTTGCTGCCAAGTAGCCAAAGGATTCACACAAGGGCTATCAGAAAAGGTGAAATGAATTCTCAAATGTTGCTTTTGTTTTTATTTCTTTGATGTGTTGTTTAGTGGGGGAAATTTCATGGATCTTGGGCAGGAAATTCTATGGGTAGGAAGTTCATCCCTCTGTAGGAAAGAGAAGGGGTCTGTCTCATTGAAGTGCAGGGCAAACAGGAGCTCTGCATGCTGATGCTAATTGCATTTCTTATTTGCACTGTTTGCATTTTACCTCTCTTTCCAGTTGACTAAATGCATAATTAACATCATAACAATCAGCATTCAATGGAACAGGGTGAAACATTCTCATTTCCACACCACACTGCTGTTTTAGGAGGAGGAAGACGTGTCCGATGCTCTATCTATCCACTTTGAAAGAAAAGTACTTGAAACCAGATTAGTACATACTTGTGTATCTTCTATTATTGATTGGTAAGTTGTTTGGTTTGTTACTTACCTATAGCCTCCTTTTGTTAGAGCGCATTCACTATTGCTATTACAAAATACCTATGAGGGAGCTGTTTATAGAGCACAGCTGGTTATTTTGCTCATAATTTAGGAGACTAGGAAGTCACAGAACATAATGCCAGGATCTGGTAGGCTCTTTTTTCTGTATCATAACAGGACAAAAAGCACACACACAAACACACACACAGGCACAAAAGTCCATCCTCATGACCTCACCTAATGCTGATTGTCTTCCAAAGGTCCCATCACCAAATACTATTAATATATGAATTTCATTTAAAATTTAAAATTTTTTTGTGTATTTGATAGAGGGTCTTGCTCCGCAGTTCAGACTTGTAGTGATACCCTTGACTCAGCCTCCCCAGCGCCGGCGCCAGCGCCGGCATTACAGGCATGCATGACCACGCCTGGTTTAGGGGCCTTGCATGGCATGTGGTACTGGAGCTTGAACTTGGGTCCATGTGCTTTCCAGGCAGGCACTTAGACTTCTTGCCTATGCCCAATTCAAAGATTACATTTTTCACACATGAATTTTTGGAGGATACATTCAAACATCCTCTTTTTTTTTTTTGGTGGTATTGGATTAAACTCAGGACCTTGTGATTTTGCTGAGCTGTCTCCCCAGTGCCATTCAAACTATAGTACCTGTCTATTGCACTCTCAGAGAAGAGGAAAAGTGAAGGACACTTATAGACAGGAAAAGAATCTAATCCCTTGCTATTGTTCTGTAAAGAAGATGGTGATGCACATGAAGAGACCAACCACATAGGAAGCTGGCTTTCCCAGCTCAGGGAGGGACAGTAGAAGATGGTATAGTGAGAATCCTGCAAACGGAGGATGGGGTGAGGAAGGAAGCTGAGCTTCCCCATGTGTGGTGAACAAGGCCACAGCTGAGGAGGGATGCCACACAAAGCCTTGTCCAGGGATAACTGTGAGGCTTTTCCAGGAAGCCCTGGGACAAATGAGCCTGGCATTTTGTAGTGTGTGAGGTTTCTGTGAGTTCCCAGGGATCCCAGCAAGGGACACTGCATCACTGACAGAGACTAGTATAAATGACCCAAGGAAAGAAGCAAAGTTCAGCAATGGATGGCCACATCACATCCGAAGGCCAGTTGAGACCAGTCACTGGCCTGAAGCAACAGACACAGGTCTAGGTAACAGGTTAATCCAGGAAGACCTAGCAGATGGCTACCAGATCTTATAAGCTTCCATTCATCCTGTAGCCATCTGCTGCTACACTACCTTGCCTGCTACATCTTGGCCTTGAATAATGATGTGATATCTTGGGCTAAGTGTCCCTTGTGTAATTCTGAGGGACAGATATGAAGGGAGAGGCCAAGGGAAAAAGTCACTGGCATTGGAATTAGTAAGCTGATGAGGCAAAGGCATCTCCTGCACGTCCTAGACCTCTGTCAGAAATAAGAATGAGTTACTTGGTCAGATTTTTATTAGCTTAAAGTCAAAGACATTGTTAATAGGTACAACACTGATTAATCTCTCAGGACCAGAGGCACTCGGGTGGACATCTGGGTTGCATAGATATTCTGCCTTACAAAACTGTTATACATCATCACTTCTATTTTCTCAGAGTATTATAACATCCTCAGCCCTAAAAAGTGCATGCAGAGAAATCATCCCACTTTGCCCTATTACAGGTTAGCTGACAAGTAAAGAAAATAATGCCAAGTTAGAAACCAAAACAAAAAAAAATTGCTTTAAAAAAATCGATGTTGAAGAAATAGTTATAGTACTATTTTAGTATAGAACCATAATCAACACCACCCTGAAAAATTCCAATACACATGTTCCTACTAAGAAGAGCTACCCTTCCTAATTCCCGGTTATTCCCCTGGTTTTCATTCATTTTAGCCTGGACAGTTCCTGATTCGTTGAAAAACTTTGAGACCCACAGTGATGATTTCATGAACTCCTTAAGACCGAGAAGCAAATGTTAGTTATCCTTGTAGCTCCAGTCCCCATGGGGCCCGGCCCAGATTTTAGGAGCTGAATTTAGAATGAATGGATGAATATAAGATATTGGGACATGATAATTTAAAATTAAGAATTTCAGGCTTTCAGTAGAACTAGAAAGTCACCTGGCTGAGCTCAAGTTGCATGGGCTCTAGAGCAGAGAGAGCTTGATTCAAAGCCTGTTTCTACCCCGCCAAATACTAGCTATGTTGCTTGGCTGTGCCACTCAACTACACCTCAGCCTCCTCTTCTTAACATGGGGTGGCTATGGCACCTTACGGGACTGGGCGTCAGTCATTTAGTAAGTGGCCATGCCTGGAAAACCTCAGCAAAAGCAGGCAGGTGGGGGTATCGCTACCTGTATGCCTGGAAACAGCTGGAAACATATGCCTTGAAAGCTTGTTAAATTCTCATGTTGGGCCATATCCCAGAGATTCTGATTCGGTCAGCTTCAGAAAGGGCCTAAGACTCTAAAGTAGGGCTGAAATTCTCCAACTCTTTTCCTGATATCCTTCAGGCCTCCGCATCTCCAGCTGTGTCTACTTGGAGAGAGGAGTCAGGAACGTGGGTATCTGTGCTGTTGCCTCTGATCCTGAGCAAGCTCAACTGATGAGCCCCCAAATAATGTTAAAACTTGAATATTTCCTATATATGCTAGACCTAAAAAGTTTAGATAAGCCTTATGCTAGCGCTGTACTGCCCAAAACCATAGCTAGCAGAAACATGGCCAATACGAACTGAGATGTCCTGTAAGTGAAAAGTGCATGCCAGATTGCCAAAACCATAAACAAAAACAAGAGATATATTCATAATTTATTTTATATCCATTAGAATACGAAATATTAATATTGAACATGCTGTTAGAATTATTTTCACTTTTTTTAACTTTCTTAATGAGTCTACTAAAAACTTTTAAATTCTCTGGGTGGCATGCTCTGTATACACAGAAATGCTACCCTAGAAAGCTGACATGGTTTGGTCTGGCCTTTCTGCAAGGGTGGAGTGTGTGTGAGTGTGTGTGAGTATGTGAGTGTGTGTGTGCATGTGAGTGTGTGTGTGTGTGTGTATGTGTGTGTGTACCTATATGATGAGAGTTGAGCTGTTTAGGGAGGTGCAGTAAACCTAGTTACTGGCTAATTATCTGGAGTTGATTCTGTTAGGTATAGAGTAATTTAGAAGTATGAGTCCTGGTTAGGTCACTAGTATAACAGTCAAGTATTGTAGAAGCAGACTGGCTGCTGGCATAAAGCCCAAAAGCCCAAAGAAGTAGTGTGGCAGAAGAGAAAGAAGGGGGTGGTCACTAGTTTCACTAGTATAGTGGGTAAGAGTACGAGTTTTAGAGCCAGGAACCTAGCACTTCTTCTACTTGTGTGACTTGAAGCAAGTTACTTAGCTTTTCTGTGTCTCAGTTTGTTCATCTGTAAAATGGGGAACAGTATCAGTAGGTTGTTTCAAGATAGTTTTGCAGTTCAGGACACTAAAACAAACTGTCACAGACTGAGTGACTTACAAAGCTTATTTCTCATAGAGTTGGAAGTCTGAAGTCAGGGTACCAGTCCAGATGCACTTTGGTGAGAGCCCTCTTTCAGGTTATCATCCACTGACTGTGTCAGTGCATATGAGAAAGAGGATAATTTTCCTCTCTGGAGACCCTTTTGTAAAGGATTCTAGCTCATTCCCAAGGGCCCAATCAATTCCCAAAATGACCCAATCAATTCCCAAAATCCTCATAACTCAATCAATTCCCAAAATCCTCTTTCTCCTAATACCACGACATTGGAGGTTAGGATTCCAGCACATGAGTTTGAGGGACACATTGCACAGGCATGTATGTGTTCATAGACGTAAAACAGAATGTGATTGATCTGACTTCATACCATGTTCTTGTTTGATTTTTAATAGAAGGTTGTGGTCTTATGATTGAGTTTGCCTGGCTTTCACACCCACACCACGGAGACAGGCAGCTGGGTATCTCATCCCAAGAAAGCAAAGAGGCAGGAAAGTGCACTGGTGGATGCACACAACAATTGCCTTTCCTACAACACTTTCCAGACTCTGATTTTGAGCAAAGTAACTCCATGCTCAGAACCCCAGCTTTGACTTCTATAGAGCTGTCCTAGTGAAATCGTTATGATCATACAATCCCTGCTGCACAGAAGATGCCTAACAAATGTTAATCCCTCCACAGGGCAAAGATTAGAAGGCAAAGCTCCTGCTAGCATTGGCAGTGAAGACCTGACCTTTGGCTGAAGCTAAACAGTCATTCAAATCTGAGAGGAGCTGTCTTGTCTATGGGCCAGATCATACCTCACGCTCTCAATGTCAACAGAAAGGGCAGCTGGGACCTTGGGGCTGGGCTTGGTGGGCTGCCCAGGTCTAGTGTCTGTTTAACAAGCATTCCCAGCTACCTTTCTGGGAGGCTTCCTGCACTCACTGAGCAGTTTTGGTCCAACCAGTTCTTCCTTTGTAGCTGGGATTTTGTAAGAGGCCAAATTCCAAGCTGGGGCAAGATAAACAAAATTGCATGGCTAATGATTGGCAAGTCTGCCTGGAATGCAACTAGCTGCAGATTTCATTGGGGGAGACTTTGTTACCCCCTGGACTGTTGACAGGGAGGTTATAGAAACAGGAAAGAATCTCCAGGCTCTGCCAAAGTGCTGGTTGGAGTTTTCCTCTACCCTTTTTTAAGGAAAGGACAGACCACACCTGTTCCCAGCTCTGAATTTTCTCCCTTAATCTACTTTACAAGGAAATAAAATACTTTGGCCAAAGTTTTACATTCCTTTAACACTTTACAGTTTACTAAAGAGTCTAGATTCTAATACCACTTCTGTTGTGTTGGGCCTATAGGTGGTAGTCAGAGCTCACACAGCCCAAAGACACATGCAGCTAGGAAGTAGCAGGGTCAGGCATTAGGAATATTCTACCAAAAATATCAGGGAGAAATAGTGTGTAGTGTTTGCATGCCATCTTGAATGTAGGCATAGAGGAGCTTGGTGGTTCTTTATCTCCCTGTGGGTATTATAAAAAGGAAAAAAATTTCCTTAGGAATTGCTAGGAATTTTAGAAAGTTGCTTCCTTGACTTCAAGCTGTTCTTTTTCTATTTAAAGAATCCATGCTTTTTTTTTTTCCTGTTGTGGCACTGGAATGGAACCTAAGGCCTTGCTTTTGCTAAATATGATCTCTACCACTGAGCTACATACACTTCTAGTACTCCCCATCCTTAAAGGGAAGTCAAAATAGATAAGTATGTGGAAAGACATTGAGTTCAGTTCCTAAGTTGGTCCACCATCTTGTTATTTAGATGACCATTGGCAAAGCACTAACCACCTACTACCACTGGTCTCAGTTTTCTTATAAAAGAAACAGGTTTATAATGAATTCAGAGGCTCCAACCAGGTATCTGAAACTTCCACAGGGTGTAAACCTCTGGTCCTCTGCTTTCAGTGCTGCCAGTGAGGATCTGGAGCCTGGGATAATGCATGGCCCTATACCTATGTGGCAAGCCCTGCTAGCCATACCCACAGGTCTTATCAAGTCCCTACTGGGCCCAGAGAAATATTCATGAGACCTGATAATGGAATTCAAGTTGAACAGCTGACAGGAGGCCTGCTCTCCCTTTGCCCCACATGGCCTTTCTTCTTTGAAATAGCTGTGGACCAGGCTAGGTAGGACTGGGTGCCAACCTAACATGAACAAGATCCATAGCAGGCAGGTTCTATTACGTTATTTTGCTAAACATTCTGGCTTGTCATTGTTTCTCCTGATTGATTCCAAGTTAGTACTCAGAAACCCAGCTTGGGTTTGATTCTGCTAACATTTTAGAGCCAGTTCCCAGCTAGTTTTGGCTTGGCTGAACTGGGGGCCTTCTTGTTCCTACCCAGTTACTATTCATGGAGGGACTTGCGGGCACTTACCCACTGAGTCCCTCCTGACAACTGCTGTGACATTGGCCTCAGCTTTTCCACTTCCCACCCACAGAAACTGAAACTCAGGAAAGTGAGGTAGCCCTGCCTAGCTTCCCACAGCTGGTAAGTATTTAGTGAAGATGAATGCTGCCTTGTAGATATTCAGATGTGCATGCATGCTGATAAGATTACCTGCTCTACATTCCCCTTGAACCACCTCTAATTCACTGCCTCACCATTACAGAACTTGAGGCATTTAAAAACACTGAGCTCACAAACATACCTCAGGTCTTCTCAATGGGAAATCCAGATTCTGTGACCTTTGGGCAGTTTCTAAACTAGTCCAGAAATCTCCTGATCATATTAAGGATGTACAAAGCTATTTGTGTTTTCATAACATGGAGAGAAGAGGACTTTAAAGTCTTTATTAGCCCTGGAATGCATTTTCCAAAGTAGGAATTAGCTGACACAGACAGAGTGTCAGCTGGAAAAACAAGGTCTGGGTTAGGTGGCCCAGAAAAAAAAACCCTTGCTTTGGTGCCCAAAGCTTCCCATTGATTTCAATTGCTGGTTAGCACAGGCCAGCAGAACAATTGTCCTATTGGTGAATGTGCCATTAGAGATGACCCCACACAGCTAATAGGGGTTTAATAGTGGCTTGCTTAGTCTTTGGTAGGGTTCCTGCTGTCATTTTTAGTAAGAAAATTACCTATGTGCCATTCCCTTTAAACTTGTACAGTAATAATTAGCCAGGCCCAAAAGAGAAGCTGGTTACACTTGACCTTGGATGGATGAAAGCTCAGTGACCCATCAAAGGCTGTAAAATCATTTAACTCTGACTAACTACAGAGGTAACACTGTAGGAGACATTTGACAGAAAAGGGTTATAATTCTCATTTGTTCATCATTTCAGTTTTCAGAGCTCAGGATAACCTTGAAGTTATAAGCAAGGACTCTAGGTAAGGGATCAGCAAACCATGACCTGCCAGCCAAATGCCACTTCATGATTTTGCAAATAAAGTTATATTGGAGCACAGCCAGGTCTATTTATTTACATGTTGGCTGTGACTGTAGTATAGTTAAATAGTTTGGGCAGAGGTCATATGACCTGCGAAACTTAAGATATTCAGTCTCTGATTCCCAGAGATAGTTTAATGACCTTTGCCCTAGATCACAAAGGTCAAGTTTGATGCCTATGTCAATCACTTACCAGTTGTTTAACCTTGGACAAATTATTTGACCCCCATTCTTTGACTGAGTTTCTCCACGTGCCCAACAAAGCACATGAAAGCCTATGGGATAGGTGTTACTAGAGCTCACCAACAAGTTCTTCAGACATATATATGCCTTTGAACTTGGTTGGGCATGACTATGAATTGCCTAGAGCTGTGAAATGTAAGGGGGAAGTGACATGTATCACTCCCAGACAGAGCTGTGATGGGTCTTCTGTAGTCTCCTCTACCCTGTGGACCGATAAGATAGGCCATGTGCTATGGTTTGGATCTGGAAACCTAAAGGCCCCTATGCTAAGGGCTTGGTCCCTAGCTTAGTATTCCTTGAAGAATGTGGAAATTTAAGAGGGGGTCCTTATAGGAGGTCTTCAGGTCCTTGGGAATGTGCCCTGAAAGGTTATTGTAGGACCCCAGTTCCTTCTTTATTCTCTTTTCTCCAGCCATAAAGTGAACAGTTTTCCTCTATCACATGTTCCTGGCATGATGTGCTTTCTCACTACATGCCTAAAGCAAGAGGGCCAACAGACCTTGGGGTGAAACCTCCAAAACTGTAGTCAAAGTAAACCTTCTCTCTTTATAAGTAATCATCTCAGGTTTTGGTTATAGCAATGAAAAGTTAGCTAACATCTGCCCTTTTAACCATGTACTGGAGAAATTGAGATTTAGTTAAAGACTTCCTAATTTTGGACCAAATCTGTGATCTTGGTCAATGGGTAGTACGAAGTACTTCTTTGTACTTATGGAGGTAGGAGGAAAATGAAAGAAGATGAGAAAGTGAGACACTGAAGAACCAAACTGAATTTGCGGGAGATATTGACAAAGATACTGGTAACAAAAAATAGTAAAAAATAGGAGGTATGGTGTCAGTCATGTGCCATCTTAGTCCTATTGGCCTATACAGAAGAAAATGGCAGCCACAGTATTCTTGCCTTCCTCTCCATGGTTTGTAGCTGTCTGACATACACTGCTCCTACAGTAAACCATGAGACTCAGGGACATGAAAGTGCTTTACTTGTATTTCTCAGAGGGTCAGCCCATTGTGTGATATAAGATGGGTATTTAGTAACTATCTCTGTCATGTGGACTGAAACGACACTAAATGTAACTTAGTGAGCTCATCTCTAGTGTGACTACCTCCTCAAAGACAAGGTTACAGTTCTCAATTTTTTGAGAGAAAAAATAATAAATAAACCCCACACATCAGCCGCCTCTTCCAAAAAGAAAAAAAGAAAAAGGCATTGCTGACCAGCTGACAGTCAATGCAGTTGAACAGGTCAGAGAATTGGTTATGAGAATCAAATTGCTTGGCTCTGCCACCCACTAGCTGTGTGAATCTGGACAGTATTTTAGCATTTCTGTATCTCAGTTCTCTAAGCAGTGCATGGTACCTACAACATGTACTTGAAGGGCTGAAGTGAGTTGATAAGTAGAAAGGGTTCACAGATACTGCCGTGGTTTAACAGATTTGAATGTGTCCCCTAAGGATCCGGGCATTAGAAGCTTAGTCTGCAGTGTGGTGATGTTGGGAGGTGGTATGAACTTTTTTTTTTATTTTAAAAAGAGACAAACAGTAAAAACAAGGATACAGAATTTCAACCCAAAATAGGAGGAAATTAATAATGGTTAATACATTGCATATTCTTATCTTCAAAGCAGTTGCTCAGATTATAAGACACAGTTGCTCAAAATTGATCGAACAACATAAGCACAAATCATTCTTTTCAATGAATGAACATTACTTAATAATATAATTATCTTAACTATCTTGTATAAACATATATATATATATATATATATATATATATATATATATATATATATATATATATATTCTTTTGCCTTTCCTCTCTTCCCCTTTCTCCCACTCCAGTTGTTCTTGCCTCTTGAGAAGTTGCTTTTCCTTTTGTAAGACATGTTATACGTTTTGGATCTTATTTATTCTCTCAGTCTTTTATATTAGGCAGATAATATGATATCTGCATAGGAGAGTCTGATCTATTTCACTTATGAGTATGTTCTCCGGTTGCATTTGCTTTACCGATTCAAGCCTGAAGTTTATGCGTTTCACGGCTGAATAATAATCCATGATATAAAAATACCATATCCTTTTTATCCACTCCTCAGATGGTCTTGAGTTATTTCTAAGATTTAGCCATTATAAATTGTGCTGCAGTGAAGATGGGTGCACACATGTCATTGTAGCATGATGTTTTTAATTCTTCTGAGTAAATATCCAGAAGAGGTATTATATCTGAATGAAATAGGACCTCTAATCCTAGTTTTTGCAGGAATCTCCACATTGATTTCCACAGTCATTGTATTAGGTTACACTTCCATCAACAGTGCAAAAGGGTTCCTTTTTCTCTGCATCTCTTCTGGCATTTGTTATTGATTGACATCTTGACAATAGCCATTATTTTTTCTTGGGTGAGATGTAATCTCAGTATTGTTTTAATTTGCATTTCTTAAATAATCAACACTGTTCATTTTTTTCATATATTTATTTACCCTTTGTATTTCATCATCTGAAAAGTATGTGTTCACCTCAGATGCCCATTTTGGGGTTGGGTTTGAATTTGGGGGCCTGAGCTTTGAAACTCTTTATAAATTCTAGATAGAAGTCTTTTATTTGAGTGAGGGTTGGCTAAAATGTTTTTCCAGTTTGTGTGTTGTCTTTTCACTCTGTTGGTGATTTCTTCAGATGTATAAAAGCTGTTTAATAAGATGAGATCTCAGTTGTTGATTTTTTATAATATTTCCCTTGCAGTTTGGGTTTTGCTCATGAACTCTGCTTAAACCCTATGCCTTCAAGATTTCTGTCTAATCCTCTTCCAGCAGATTTAGTGTTTTGTTTTAATATATGGATCTTTCACTATATTTGCTTTAGTTTAGTGTATGGTGATAGATGTGGGTCTAATTTTCAGCTTCAGAATATGAAAAGCCAGTTTTTCCAACATCAGTTATTAGAGAAGCTATATTTGGTCCAGTCAGTCTGTTTGGTCCATTGTCAAAAATAAGGTGCCTGAGTGTGTTTGCAGTTGTGTGTGTGTATCTTCTAATCTGTTTCACTGATCCTCAGGCTGTTTTTTTTTCTTCTTTTTGACACTACCATGCTAATTTTATTATAGTAACTTTGTAGTATAATTTCAAATCGGAGATTATAATGTCTCCTGCCTTGCCTTTGTTGTCCAAGACTGCCTTCGCTATTCTAGGTCTCTTCTGTTTCCAAGTGAATTTTGTCAATGTTTTCTCTAGAGCTGTAAGGAACGCTAATGTATTTTGTTTGGGATTGCATTAAGTCTGTACAATGGAAGTATGGTAATTTTCACAATGCTGTCTCTTCCTATCCACAAGCAAGGGATATCTTTCCATTTTCTGTTATCCTCTTCAATCTCCTTTTTGAGTACTGTAATCTTCAAAGCATAGATCTTTTACTTCCTTGGTTAGATTGTTTCCTAAGTATTTCATCTTTTGATGCTATTGTGAAGGGTTTTGTTTCCCTTGCAGTGAGTTTGTCATTTGTGTACAGGAATTCTGCTGACTATATCCAGCTCTGCTACTGCACTTGTGTATTAAATCTAGAAATATTTTGTTGGAGAGTATCATGTCATCTGCCAATATTGATAATTTAACTTTTCCTTTCTTATCCTTATTTTTTATTTCTCTCTCTTGTCTAGTTGCTCTGGCTAATGTTTCTAGAACTACAGTAGTCCTTCATTATTACATAGTTCCACTTTCATGGACTCACTGTTTCATAGGTTGGATTTTCCACTATATCATGGGATTTTTCAGTACCATACAACATACATCTATTGTTAAAATTACATTGGTTTATGAGTTTAGAAAATGTTAAAAACATTAGAAATGTTTTTAAAAGTATGTAAAAGGTTTATAAGAGTGTGGGAAGGGTTTATAAAGCCTTAATATAACATTGCTACTTCACTGATTTTCAATTATCAAGTGGTTATCTGGAATATAACCTCCATGATACATGAGAGAACACTGTATGTTGAATAAGGTTGATGACAGTGGACATCCTTGTGTTGCTCCTGATTTTTAGAGTGAAAGCTTTCATTTTTTGACCATTTAGAATGATGTTGGCTGTTGGTTTGTCATAGATGGCTCTATCAAATTGAGATAAAGCCTATATATTTCGATTTTCTGTAGTTTTTTAATCATCAATGAGTATTGGACTTCATCAAAAGCTTTTTCTGTATCTATTGACATGATAATATGACTTTTTTTGTTTCTGTAGAGATAGTGTATGATTTTTTATTTGATTATGTCAAACCATCCCTGCATTCCTAGGATGAATTCAACTTAGTCAAGGTGTATAATCTTGATGATTTGTTATATTCTGTTTTCCAGTACCTTATGAAGGATTTTTGCATCTATGTTCATGAGGTAGATTAGCCTGTAGTTCTCTTTTTTGGCTTGATCTTTCTGAGTTGGAGGGAATTGCTTGCCTTTCAATTTCATTAAAGAGTTTGAGTAGTATTGGCATTAAACTTCTAACTTTTTTGTAGAATTCAGTTGTGAATTCATCATGATCTAGGGTTTTCTTTTTTGGTACGTTTTTAATTACCCTTTTGATTTCATAATTGATATATTGGGTTATTCAGAATTTGTATACCTTCTTGATTCAGCTATGTTAATTCATACATATCTAGGAATCCATCTATTTATTCTGTGTTTTCTATCCTATGCAAGTAAAGATTTTTGAGGTAGGTATTGAACTTCTGAATTTCCATAGTATCTGTAGAGATTTCATCCTTTTCATTCCTTATGCATGAAACTGAGTTTTTGCTTTCCTGTTTTTGATAAGGTTGCTTAGATGTTAATCAACCGTACCCTTTCAAAAAACCAATTCCTTGACTCATTAATTCTTTATATTGTTTACTTAGTCTCAATTGCATTAATTACTGCTCTGGTTACTCAAATTTCCTTCTTATGTGGGCTTTGGGCTTGACTTGTTCTTCTTTGTCTAGAAACTTGATGTGTAGCATTAGGTTGTTTATTTCTTCTCATTCTGTTTTCCTATGTGAGAATTCACTGCTATAAGTTTTCCCCTTAGGACTTCTTTCATTGCATCCCACAAATTCCAATGTGTTGTATTTTGCATTTTTCACTTAATTGTGAATACTGCTTAATTTCTTCTTGAATTTCATCTCTGACCCATTTGTTGTTTAGGAGAGTTTTATTTAATTTCAATGTGTTTATGGAGGCTTTGTAGTTTCTTTTGCCATTAATTTCTAATTTTGCTGTACTAGGGTCAGATAATATGCAGGAGATAATTTCATTTGCTTTTACTTAAACATGTTATATGGGCTATTCACTAGGACATGGTCTATTTTAGAGACTATCCTGTGTGCAGGTGAGAAAAATGTGTATTCTAATATTTTTGCATGGGACACTGTATAAATGTCTACTAAGACCATTTGTTCACAGGTTTCATTCAGTTCTGTTCACTGATTTTTTTTTGTCTGGTTGATCTATTTTTTTTTATTACAATGGAGTATTAAGGTACCCTGTATTATTATTTGATTTCACGTGTCTATCAATATTTGTCTTATATACTTGAGTTCTCCTGCACTTGGTACATATATATTTATGAGTGTTATGTCATACTCTTGAATTTCTTCCCTAACAGTAAATAGCGACCTTCATTATTTACTTTGATGATTCTTGGTTGGAAGTTCCCATGGTCTACAAATAGAACAGCTACCCTTGCTTTTTGCTGGGTTCTTGTTGCATGGAGTATTGATTTCCAACCTATGGCTTTCAGTATATGAGAGTCTTTCTTTTTGAGTTAGATGTGTTTTTTGTATACCGCATATTGTTGGTTTTTAGTTATTTGCCTATGCTGCCAATCAGTTTCTATTTAAAAATATTTTAATCATTTATTTATTTAACTGGTACAGTGTCGCACTACACATCTTGGACTCACAGGGATCCTCTCTGCCTAGTGCTGGTGTTATATACATGCACCCCCATGCCCAGTTTTACTGGCTGGCATGGTATGCCCATGGTTCCAGGGCCAGCACTACACATAGTACTGGGGATTGAACCTTAATCCTTGTGCCTGCCAGGCTTTAGTATACGCGGATCAATTCTTTCCTTGTGGTTGTCATTTCTATTTTACCTGAGAGATTATTTCTGATCTGATTTCCTCATGGAGTTTTTTCTTTATTTCAGCTGCTATCATTTCAAAAATTTCAGGTGTGTGTCTTCCAATTTTTTTCTATGTGGATGTCTTCTGTAGTTGTTCTGAGTAGGCTGGAGGTCTGAGATTGCACTTTTCTTCTTCATCTCATGTTCTATTTCAAAAACAGTTTTATTTTGTTCTCTGCAGTAATCCTTGTGAGGTTTTGAAGTAGGTAGCTAGCTATATTTATAGTATCAGGACCTTCTAGGACAATTTTGTTCTTCAGGATAGTCTTTTGTGTGTAAAGGGTTATTGGTCTGTGTCTGTTCCTAGCTCCTACCTTCTCAATTGATTAACAGTGAGATGCTGGTATTTGCTTGCCTCAGTTCCCAGTCCTTCGGTGTAGGGCTGTGGTGAGGTTATTATCCTAGAGCTTCCCCATATAGTTACAGAAGGGAGAACAGCAAATTACAACAGATATGCCATCCCAGTTAAAACAGTACAACCAACAGCAACAGCAGCATCAAGCACAATTTAGAAACTCAAACTGTGGTAACTATTTATTTTCTATTTACATTATAGGAGTAAATTCTTTATTTACATACACAACCAATTGTAAATTAGTAATTTGTATAAAACGTGTTTCCCTTTCATAGAGGGGTTTTACCCTGTGGTGGCGATATTTAGGGAGGATAGTATATAAAACAAAGAGAATTGGACAGGAAGTAGAAGCAAGGCTGGAGGATAAAGGATGATCACTCAAGGCTTTGGAAACTGGAAAAGAGGGTAGAAAAGAAAGAATGAGGAAATATTGAAGGGATTATTGGAGTTGATCACTGGGTACCTAGGGGATGGAACTAGTTTTTGGTGTCTGGAGTTCTTGCCAGCCATTTATAAGAGAGAGAGAGAGAGAGAGAGAGAGAGAGAGAGAGAGAGAGAGAGAGAGAGAGAGAGAGAAAAGAACGAAAAAGTTGAGAAAAGGAAAAAGAAAGATATAAACAAAAATAAAACAAGATAAAACTAAATTAAATTAAAGTGTGTGCCAGCCTCACCCACTGGATTCTAGTGATATCTTTGGCCTTAAACACAGTACTGGTTATGTTCATGTTTTAAACATTTCCATCCCGCTCATCTTGTCTGTCTATGATGTGCACCCTAGTCAGGGTTGTACTGGGTGACTGGCATACCTCTGGTCATCTGGTGCAGGAAAAGGGGTCAGTTGCCTGGATTCCTCCAGTGAGGTAGGTTAACAAGTCTTGGATTCAATATTGTATCAGATATCTCTATGATCTATGGGCCACTCCTCTCTCTAGCTGTGCTACCCAGGATAGATGGAGAAAGAGAGGGACAAGGACTTAGACTCCTTTCCAAACCACAGTGTCTTGGGACAATGTGGTAGAATCTTTAGAGGTGGAATCTAGTGAGAAGTGACTAGGTCACAGAGGGTGTAGTCCCTAGAAGGAATTCATGTGGGTCTCTTGAGATTTTGATTAATCTCACCAGGCTGTGACACTGATATGATGTAGCCAAGGGTCCTCACCAGAAACTCAACAAATGAGGCTACCGACTTTGCAATTCAAAGTTTTAAAACTGAAAGCTAAACATATTCCTTGTTTTTACAAGCTGTCCAGCCTCAAGAATTTCATTATAGAAATAGAAAATGGATTGACAATAATTTTATTAATGTTATTATTATTATTCAGAAACTTGCACCTCATTCTGATGCCACTCTAACTTATAGTCTTCAAAACACTTATATTCTAAGAGAGCCCTCTCCAGTCTCCTTTCAACTGTTGATATAAATATCCTGTCATTACTGACCACTCCCCTCACCCAAATTTGGAAATCATTTTCTTGCCTCTAGGAATCAGAGACACTTCCTTACAGAGCTTGCCTTAGCTGACATTCCAGGCTCCTGTGTCTCCTGGACCCTGTGTCTTCAGTTGCCCCAGGAAGTACTACCCTGCCCTACCCCCCAACATAGCCCGATCCCCTTCTGGGCTTGTCTCCCACATCCTTCCCCTCTCTGCACTTAAGTAGGTGGGGATGCAGAGGAGTTGAGCGCACTGCCAGTCCTGGGCACACTGGGACTTGTTTATGTATTTCCACGCTCATGTTTCAGTAGCTATTGCCCCTGACTCATCATTTAGTTAACAAGCTCCAAAACCATTCTTCTTCCTTGTGACACTTCATCAACCAGCATATCTAGCCTGAATGTGGAGAGCATGTTCTCCATGGGGACATACTGTGGAGAAGCTTCCTTATCTGTTTCTCTATGCTTCTGTTCTTATTGCTGTAAGAGCCACCTAAAGCTAAAAGCACTATCAGTTCTTTCTTCTTTTTCTGCAGTATACCTACACATGTGTATATGCTTATGTTTGTTGTGTAGGTGTAGTATTTTTCTCACCATGGGGGGACATCATGAATAATCTGGCTGACTGATCATGAAGTCTTACTTCTTTTAATCCCAATAATTTACATGTACTGAGCAATTGCTATAAGCCATGAAGTTGTCTAAGCAGTTTGTGTAGGTTAATTTGTGGAATGTTCACAATAACCTTGAGAAAACAGATATTTTTCTTTCTTTTTAAGACAGAGACTGTAACTCAAAGAATAACTTCCCAAAGGCATGAGAGTGAAGTCAAAAGGCTAGAGAGCTCCCAAAACTGTCTTCCATCAGAGCTTCTCAAACTTTTTGGTATATATCAATCATCTGAAAATTTTATTAAAATGAACTTGCCGACTCAGTTACTTTGAGTAAGAATCAGCATTCCTCAGATGCTCTCCTACAGTGTTCCTGCTGCTCAACTGAGCACACATTTTTAAGACCTCTTGATCCCAGTCAGTTCCTCTGGGCTGTTAAGTTGATTGCAAGCTGTTCAGTGAATTTATTTGCTGTGCATGTTAATCACCTGTCATCTTCAAAATGCACACTCTCTGAGTTTGTGCTGAAAGTACTAAATCGGGTGAGGCCTACATATGTGTAATGTTACATGAATTCTTGCTATTTTGCTGAGTAACCACGTAGCATGGAAACACTAAAGATGGTCCTTATAGTATTTGGGTACTCAGAGTCAATCCTACTACAACTATAACATCAAAGGAGTCACTTGAGGATTTTATCAAAATATGGATTCTGACTCAGGGGTTCTGGTAGTCACATTATGCATTTCTACTACTTTTGTCACTCCGTATCTGTAGGGGAATAGGTCCGCAATGCCCTGTGGATACCAATATCTACAGATGCTCACACAGCTTGTATAAAATAGTGTGATATTTCTGTACAATCTGTACATATCCTCCTTTATTCTTTAAATCAGATCTGGATTACTTCCATAATGTATACATTTATGCAAGTCAGTGCTATGCAAATTGTTGTTACACTGTGTTGATTAAGGAAGCAAGGCACAAAGTTAAAGTGTACATGTTCAGCATAGGTGCAATACCTATTACTTTTATTTATTTATTTATTTATTTATTTATTGCTTATAATTTTTGTTTTTACTCTGATTTTCTCCCTCTCTTGAATTTCCAGACAGTTTTAAGATACCTTGACAAGATGGATTTGATAAATTAATACATTACAAACTGTTTTCATAATGTTTTGGTATCATAGAAGGTGCATACATGATATTATATTTACAGACATTATTATACCATATGTGTCTTATCAGTAAATAAAGAGAGTGTAGCTGTTTATGTATCTTATTTTTTATACCTGAATTACATCAAAGATTCAATAATTAATACTTTCTACCTTGTTATTTTCCTAGTGGTTGTCCATAGTACTAGAAGCCAACATAATATCCTGTCCAACCACCATTAGTGCAAATCTTACCTCTCATAGAATTATCTAGAAGCACAGCATTATCTATCCCAACTGTACTGTCCATACACACACATCATGATTCTTCCTTTCTATACTCCTTCCATAGTCTACACCTGTCAGAGATGGGCACTCCATTGTCATTCAACTAATTTAGGTGCCTGAACTCGATGACACAATCCAACACGGTCCAGCATTCCACAACAATAGTGAGTTATCTGAAGAAGTTGTCGACCTAGCCATTTACAGCTCAACTTATTATTATGGCCCCACGGTGTATACCTCATTTTTATACTTTTCTGCTGGATGGTTATGACCTAGATAGAACAAGCCCTATGTACCAACACATGTATTTTTTGTTTCTTATGAGATCAGAGACGTCCCCTCAGTGTTTATCTTGTAGTCCTGTACCTTATTCTGTAGACCCTTTGTCTGTGTCATCCATGTGGATGAGACATGGCCAATGCTTGACCAGTTTTCTCTCTGTGAGAGCCTGAGAGAAAGTTTTCTCTCCATGTGACTCTCCCCAGACACACTATAGAACTTCAATCTCTTTCCTCCGTGGCTCCATAATCTCCTTGTTCAGAAAATTTGGAGCTCAACTGAGTTTCATGATGTTGCAGTACAGGTTCTCCTATGTCCTGAGTCTTTGCTGACCTTGAAAGGCTAGGGCCAAAATGTTGGCTGGCCTTGTGGCTCTTCTATTTCTCCAATTTTGATCTGTGGACTTAGATTAACTTTAAATTATGTATTTGCTATAGGGCCTCACTACACAGCTCAGACTGATGGCGATTCTCCTGTTTCATCCACCCCAGCTCTGGGATTACAGGTGTGCACCGCTGCACCTGGTTTCAGTGGCCAGCTGGGCAGGACTGTCACAGCATGCAGTACTGAGGATTGAATTGTTTCCTTACACTTGCCGGGCAGTCATTTAGACCACTGAGATATCACTCTGACCACATAAATTTCTATTAGAATGTTTTTCAGTGTGATTGGTTGGATCAGCAGGTTCAGAATCTGCAAATATGGAGGGATGACCTTATTCTCACTTTCAGGTAAGACCAATGTTACCAACCTCACTTAGAACAGCAAAGTTCTCAGAAGTCACTGTCTTCTTTGGAAGCTCCCAGAACACTTACAATACACATACACACACTGCAATGTTTTAAACAAGGCAACTATACAGGATGTTATTGAGGTGGCTTCGATGTCCTCCCTGCTGCAGTCTTCAAGGAAGGCTCCCTACAAGAGATGCCACTTGAGACCTCAAAAGATGAAAAGGATTTTGTCCAATAGAGATGTGCAAAGAGAAGGGCTATTGTTAGGGAAGCCCCCAAAGTCACTCCTTGTGATGAGGGTCTAGCTATGGTGTGACAGAAAAGAGGAATAAATCCAAAATGGTTGGCTGCCAGAGTATGCACAGCTTTAAGCATTAGACTAAAAAGCCCCAATTTTATAACATGGATTGTGGGCATATATGAAACTTTCTTCAGCAGGAAAATAATATCTCTGTAATCAGAACCTGGTTCCCACAAAAAGTAGATAGGTTTCCCTGATTGCCCATCTTTTTCATGACCACAAGATTGATATCACAAGACCAAGAGACGCCAAGAAGACTGGGGGCCCTGGAAATAAACAGAGCAGACCTATATTTTGAAACTGGCAGCTCATCTTCCTTGAAAGAGGACAGTTCGCTGGTGTTTTTGAGAAATTGTCTGAGGGAGGAGGAACAACAAGATTTCCACTTTTAGAGAGCAAAGCTGTCTCACATGTTCCAGTAAGTAATATTCTCCATACCACAATGAACAGAAAAATGTGCATGATGGAATGAAAATCCCTACTGCCTGGCTACCCGTGGGCAGCCTCAGTTACTATGGAAAATTCCTGATTAAAGTCAGCAAAAGAATTTCCTAGCTAGTGACTATTATTAATCGGAGCTTCAGCCTTATGCTGACATTCAATATTGGGTTCTTTAATATGTCGTTGCACAAGCAGGTGATTAAACCCTTATGTTTTTAAAAAGCAAAGAGAATGCACCCACCTTTGCCAGGCTGACTACCCTTTTTAATAACCCACGCGGTCCTGCTCAGTTAGCATGAGAACAAAACTGCAACCATGAAATTATTTTAACAAGACCATAAAAAAAACAATTTGCTTGAGTGATGTTTAGGGAGACAGGGGGAACCCACCCTCTCTCTAAACTAATTAAACTGTACTATATGTCCTTGTGTAGTTCCTGACATTTTTCTGGTTCACTCAGTTTGAATGGTTACATGAGGATCCATGCCAAGCTCCCAAATGGCTAACCCAGAACAAAAAGCAAGGTCCCCGGGGAATTCTTGAGCATCCAGCAAATTGAGGGAAAGTTATTTGGAGTTAATCAATGTGCTTCAGTGGGAATCACATCTTGCCTCATAGAGAAGATGGAAAACAAGGAGTCATTGTTTGGATTTCAGCTCAAGACAAAGTAGGAAGTAACAATGACCTTGCAATGGTCTTTATTTTTATTTTTAATAAAATCATGCCCTATTTGGCTAAAGCTTCTCATTTCTTCTCATTGACAATGGGTTCTCATTTCTTATCCCTCTCTCTTCATTGCATTATAATTTATGCCTTTCCTACTTACACTATTACTGGAAGCCACTGGCCATTTTCTGCACATCTTTTACAGGCAAATGTTTTATTCTAAGCCTGGTAGAGATGAGACATTGATGAATGGCTGGGAACTTTGGTTTTGGGAAAGATGAGCCTTCATTTAACTGAAGGGACCTTTGGGTGCTCATCAGACTCTCTTTGAAGTCAAACTAAGAAACAGAGTGAATATCTTAGACTCAGCACAGTGCTATATGTGTCAGACATGGTCCCCCACCCTGCAGAGAGATATCCCTCAGCAGAATGAGAACAAGTATCATAGCTGTACACTCCTTCAAACTGATGTCTCTCAACCCTTTGGACTTTCAAGAAAATATTTTTTTTTTACTCTTTAACATTGAGGAAGCAATCCTTTAAATCCCAAAGACCTGTGGAGCACAGATAAAGCATACAATTCATTTCCATTTAAAGTGGTATACAGTGAGCACCTGCCACGTGTAAGATAGCGATGGGGCACCTTCCTTCGGATGAACAAGATGAGACAGATAGAGGTGCTTCCTGATTTCAAGGAAATTAGACTGTCTTCATTTAAGCGAGGAATTGGTATGATGAATGGCAGTGCTGCTCATAGCGATAAGCCCTAATATTTTCATTATCCACCACGATATGCAGAGTGCATGCATATGTGCAGAAGTGTATACACAGCTACAAGGCTGTTCTTACCTCCTGGCAATGGATGCTGATTGACTCACACCGCTTCCCCACTGGCTTATCTACACTGGTGGAAAAAAGACAGCTGGAGTCAAGGTGTATTGCTGAGGTGAAAATAGCCAGGTGATTGCCCAAGAAACTATGGGCTTTTAGTGGGCTGAGAGATTGTCAAATGAGAGACAAAAATGCCCACTTCTCAGGAACATTGAGATGCATGTCCAAGATGAAATAACCATCCCCAAACCGGGGACATGCCCACTTTTCAACCTCTGTCCTGCCCTTTTCCCTCATTTTATGCATGCTTGCTCCACCCTGTATGTGCTTTGTACAGAGGCGGTGCCTGTGCAGCAGCCTTAGCATGCTGTCTCCTACCCATGTCTGCTGTCCAGGACCATTGCACATTCTGTCTCTCCAGACCTCCACAAAAGATGTTTTTCTCTTTGCAGAAGTGCTTCCTAGCCATTTTTCTGGAGTAGGGGCTGCTAGGAACAGAAGGGAAGCTGCCAAGAAGAGAAGCAACCCAAGTCGGGCTGTGTCCTGTTTTGAAAGCCAGGAATCTTATTTGTGATCAGAATGGGTAGCAGAAGCTTGGGAAAAATAGTTTCATAACCCGCAGGCATACAGAGATGGCTCTGACTAGCAGTGTGCTTTTGAGGCTGCGCCTATCTCCATATGCTATCATTTGAATACTGTTCAGGTTGCATTTCTGAAGAAATGTGCTTTCTCCTTGGGATTGCCATGCTTACCCCGTCCCTGGGGCACATTGAAACCTGGCAATTGAGACTGAGCATGGTGGCACTCGCCTGTAATCCCAGCTCTTGGGAGGCTGTAAACAGGTGGTTCAATATTAGTCTGATCTCATAGTGAGACCCTGAACACCCTGTAAATCCTTCCCTAAAAGTACAGAGAAAAAAGAAAAAGGAAAAAGAAATGTGCTTTCTTTTCATGGGGTTGCATTTTTCCTAAAATCTGAGATACAAGAAGAGTGTGCTGACCTGACCTGGAGTAGGAAAGGGAGCATAGAAGTAGGTGTTACTCATCTTTCTCTGTTCTCATGGAGAAGTAGTGGCTTAGCTGGAGAGATCTCATTGTTCATGACCTCAGCTCACAAGAAGTACAATGTCTGGCCTTCAATTATTTTTTTAATTTTATTAGGATAGGTTTTACAGTGTCTCACTGCACAGATCAGACCCATAGTGATCCTCCCCTCCTGTTTTCAGCCTCCCAAATGCTGGGATTACAGGTGCGAGTCATCACCCCAACTCTCAGTCACTGTATAAGCCTGCCCCAGGGATGAGGCAGGCATGGCATGCTGGGGATTGAACCCCAGTTCCTGAATCTGCCTAATGAGGTGCTTTAATCTGCTGAGCTATCTGGCTGGCCCTTGGCCTTCAGTTCTGATGGCATCATAACCACCCTCTTTCAAGCTGCCATCACCTCTTGACTGAATGCCTGCAATGCTCTCAGAATGGCTGCTTTCCCCATACACTCTTGACTTCCTGAAAGCCTCAATCTTCGCAGAAGTAAGGATCACCCTTTCAGAGTGCCATTCCATGACCCGGGCTCAATCGGTTTCATGACCCAGGCTCAATCAGTCAGAATGTGACATTCCATGGTGATAATTTAAGCTAGGGGATAAGTGTAACCCTTACCTATTAAGCATTCACTGCATTCCAGTCGTGGAACAAAACACTTAACAGCCACTGTGTCATTTGAACCTCTCATAATTCTTTGGGGTCTGTATTCTTATTGCTAGAGGGAACAAATAACTTGCCGAAGGAGCCTAATGTGGTCACCATCAGAATGTGAACTCAACTCTTTATCTCTGCAGAGCCCAAAGCTTACACTTAAGTGTGAATAGCAACATGAAACACTCATTTGATGTTTTCTCTCAACAACAAGAGTTTAAATTTTTAACTGTCTGCCTTCTAGTAACCCCAGGAATGTGGGCAGTCCATAGAAGATAGGGATCTGCCAAACAGCCTGGCTGCCTAGAGTTTAGTGAGATTATACTCTTTTCCTTTCAGTTATTGTTGTGAAGGCAAAATATTTGTTTCCTTCCAGTACTAGATTATTTCTTTCTCTCTACTGAATAAAAATCTACCATGTCATAGTAATCTATTATATCTTGGTGGATCAGTTTCTTCCCCTGAAATTGATGTACACAGACTTGTGCATTCATCCTAGAATGAAATCTTCTGCAATTTATTTTTCCCCTTTTGGCTTACTGTGAAAGGAATGGACATTGGTGCCATTAACTCATTTCCTTAGTACAAGTAACAAGAAAGGAAGAGTCCCATGGTGCCCTAGATCTGGGTCAGGAGGATCAGTGTTCAGAACTCTGTGATGTCCCACTGGGTATAAGAACTGACTAAATTTATCAGTTGATGGGACTGTTGGGGTTAGAAAATGACACTCCAAAATGAACTCCTCTGCAGCAAAGCTGTTTTCAGATCTTTTTCTTCCCTTTTCTCTTTTTGCCTCTGATTTTCCCTTGAAAATCAGACCCAGGCTGATTTGAGGGAATCCATGGACACTGGAATTCGTCTTCCCTGAGGCAGAGCACAAAAACTAGAACTCCCCTGAAAGCCAGTCATAAAACCTAAAAACTTTATTATAATGTTCTGCCACCTTTCTGTAGAATGGCTGGCCATAAGAAATCAAGACCCTTATCCCAAAGGAGTCCTGCCTCATACAGGAGAGGAAGAAATGAGAACTGAAATGGACAGGACTGGCTGGTTCTTCCACTCAGTCTATTTGCATTAGCTCAGACCCAGTTTTCCGTCATGTTTCTACACAGCTGTGCTTGCTTCACTGAAGCAAAGCATAAAAATGGGCAGTTCACCTAGGGTCTCTGGGTCTTCATTCCTAAAGCTTTCATTCATATAAAATTTTTGATCGAATCAATAGGCATTTGTCAATTGTTCTTTTGTTACAGGGGTATTGGCGATGACCTTTATGATGGGCAGGGCATGGCAATCCCCCTTCCTTTCCCTACAGTTGGGCTAGAGAGGGACAATCCCATGCTTTAGGTCTGTCTGGTGCGGGACTGAACTCATTCAGGTCACATATTAAGTATAGTGCCTGGCACATACTAAACACTCAGTAAATTATAGCTGTTTTATTCATTTTTATACCAAAAAGATAATACTTTAGAAGTCATGATTATGGAATTAATTAGAGTGTATTCCCAAATCCAAACACATGTTGTTGAAATACAAGCAGCCCACCTACTTCTTTCTTATATACTACTTTTGATCAAACAATACTAACCCTCTCATAAAATGATTTCTAATACAACTGACTTTACCCATTGTGAACTACTTAGTATAGTGAAAATAGCAGGGACAGAAAGCAGGATGGTGGTTGCCTGGGGCTGCAGAAGAGAGAACAGGAGGCTACTGTTCAATGAGTGTAGAGTTCCAGTTTTAGAATATGGGAAGAGACCTGGAGCTAGGTGGCGGAGATACTTGTCACCATATGAACGTATTCAATGCTGTTGAGTTATTTATTTAAGAATGATTACAATGGTAAAGTTTATGCTTGTGGATTCTACCATAAGAAAAGAAACTGAAAGATGACTCAGTGGATTTTCCAGGTTATAAATTCTTCATCTATGCATTCTAGAAAATTTAGAAAATTCTGAAGAATAATGAGAAGTCATTCACATTCCCAACCAGCTGCCTAGAGAAAAAATTATGATCAATGATATAATATTTTCCTCAAAATCATTGTCTATGTGTATTTATGTTTTAAAAAACAAATAGTATTCTAAAAAATAAATAAAATAAAAAATAAATAATATTCTCCTGTGTCCATAGAAAAGTAAGATATTTCTGTCTAATATAAGTCCCCAAGATAGTTTTTCCCTAAGATATTAGTTTATTTTTTCTAATATAATGCAAATAATATGCCTTCATATTGTTACCATATTCCAAGCATCATGTTCTGGCCAGTAGGAAACTCAAAAGACAAACACATGGCTTAACTTTTATAAAAGCCTCAAATCTTTTGTAATCTTTTAATGCTTTTAACTTCCTTCCTGGTTTAGTAAATCTATTCCTAATCCTAGTTTGTTCTCCACTTATCATTTCCTGTTTATCGTTATATGTTAGTATATTGTACTATTGTACATACATGATTTTATTTATTATTAGAGGCTGTGCATGGAGAAGAGTCGATTATAGGTAGCCATTAGGGAGGTGAGTTATTAAATATTAGGTTTTTTAAAAACTGTAACAATTATAATCTGGTGGATCCAGGTGATAGTGAAGTGAGTGTGTGTGTGTGTGTGTGTCTGTGTGTGTGCGTAAGAAAAAGACAGAGATAGCGGTTGCCACACATATATAACTTGAGTCTGTTTGGGTCCCTGGTTTCACTGAAAGTGTCTGTGTGCTTTATCTGCTGTCTTCTGATAAGCATGGATCACTCGTCTCTCTTTGACCTGCACATCTTTCATGGCCTTCTGGCTCCAGAATGTGCTCCTCCCATCCACTTTCCACAAGGTCCCACCAAGTATTGCTTTTCTTTTGTTAGCTTCTAATGCAAATATGAGCACAGCACTTCCTGCTTAAGCCCTTCAGTGTTACCCACGAAGTTCCCTTTAAGACTTTCCAGGCCAGGCCACCCCTGAGCTTAACAGTTTTATGCTTTAGAAGAAGAAGACCCAGAGAGAGAAAACAGCTTAGTGACACCTCCAGGACCTGGAATAAGGTTTCCGGCCTGAGTTCCTTCACCTGGATGGGCATACACTGACTTCCTCCACAACCAGCTTTGAGGGCTGACAGGGATCTGCTACGTTGGAGGCTCCAGAGACAAAGCAGTGAGCAGCCTCTTGTCCTTTTTCCCTTCCACCTCTGCAGGCGCAGAAGGCAGACTAACATGGAACGACCAAGGTAACATTAGCTCCATGTTGAGGATGGTAAAACCTTACTCTCTGTGCTTGAGAGTAAGTGGGCCAGGGAAAGGAGGAAACAGAGAGATTGTTTCAGGGAGAGTGGTCCAGGGGCGATGCTGAAACTGGGCTTTTCCTTCCCCACCCAAGCTGACCAAGGCACTCTCTTGTTACATACGGAGATTTACACCTAGGATTATTTTTGGCCTTCCCTCTCCTATTTGCCTTATGAAAAGTGAAACAAATTTATCTTTGCACTGGAGATGGGTCTGCTGGTGAAAGGTCACATGATAACAAGAATGAGTGTGCTCCTTGCAGTGAAGGAGAACCTCAGCTCCATCCTAAAACTAAAGTATAGTCTTTAAGTGACATGGCCTTACATATCACCCTAGTGTCCCACCCGTAAATGATGCTCATTAGGTCTGGTGTTCCACTTCGTGCATTAAGTCTTTTCCAAACATCCCTTCAAGTCATCTTCTTAAGGACTACCATTGGTACTAGTTCAATCAAACAGTTTTTGGAAATGAAACCAAGGACTGTGCCAAAGTCCCCTCATTTTGCCACCAGCCAGCACGGTGCTATTGTGATTTTAAGGAATGAGGGCTGCTGAAAGGCCAGGTCCAAGCCTGAGTCTGTGCAGTATTTAGTTATCATTCTGCAGCAGGTGGAGAGTGTGGCAGCTCCATGCTGACACATATGAAGAGTGCAGGAGGTAAGTCTATGGTTGTATTGCTTACCAGGTCGCTAGCTGGGAGATCCATCCTGGCTTTCTAACCTAGGAGGTATAAGTAGATTTAATTTCTTTACGCACTGTAGTAGTGGTCCTTCAGCCATGATCTTTTATTCCAGATTCATTGTTATTCAGACTACCTGTCCCAGGCAGGGCAGGGCCCTCCTCTAAGCTTCTACTGTGTACCAAGTACATCAGATCACATTAAAAACCTATAAGGGATGATAATTACTTGCCTAGGGCAAAAGCATAAACATAGACCTATATATCACACGTCAAAGTTATAAATGAAGCTACAAACTGTTAAATAAAATACACTCTACTCACATACCTTGACAATCCAGAAGGTGAAGACTGAATTTAGAAATTTTAGATGCCTCAGAATTCTGGGCTCCAGAGTGGTGATACAGGACAGCTTGTCCCTAGCCCCAGGTCAGGCCCCTGCCCTCACTTTTCTTCTCACCTACATCTCTGTCTAGGGCTGACATGTGACCTAGAATGCCTGGGAATCTAAGCCCCATCAATCACAACCCGCCCCGCTGATCATTACCTACCAAAAGGCCTCAGAGGTTGCACCAAAGCAGCTGTACTATAGGAGGACAGACCTGGGAAAGAATCTACCCCCAGTTCCCAGAAATGAGCTCCTAGCTACCTGGGCATGGTATCTGTGGTCCCTAGTGTGCATAGAGAAGGATAGAAAATGATGCTGTTTAACCAGAATATAACGTGATCCACGAATGCCAGCCACATGTGGAATTTAAAATATACTAATGGCATTTATCTTTAAAACACATGAGATAAAATTAATTTTAATAATACATTTAACTTAACCCAATATAACCAACAAATTATCATCCCAATATGTAATCAGTCATAAAAATTGTGTAAAACTTTCCACTTTTTTGTATTAAGTCTTTAAAAACCAGTGCATTTTTCCTACATCCATAGTGTGGCCCATCTTAGGTTGCACTGGCCACATTTCAGGGGCTCAGCCAGCTCTGATAGGAGTAGCTGCCTTATTTGACAATGCAAGTATAGAATTTAACTACACAAAAGGTGGCCCTATGGACCAGCCACATCAGTAGCACTGCCAAAATCTCAGCCCCACCCCAGATGGAATCAGCTGGTAAGTAAAATTACCAGGGAATAGATGTGTAAAATGAAGTTTAAGGGGTTTACAACTATATGAGGTTCCTGAACATACGTAGGGTGGCTTTTCCACACTGTTTCTGCCAATCCTTATTATCTTCCCCTACGGAGGTTCCAAGTGAGAGCAAAAAGATGACTAGTGTAGCATAAAAAGGAAAATTCTGAGGACTTAGGCAATAGATAAAGTGGAGACATCCATGAAAGGGAAAAAAAAAAGATAATTTCTCATCATGGCCGTGAGGACACCACCATTGTGACCATGGGGGATATAAGGCTGAGTCTAAGAGGTAGGTCTGGAACAGAAAGCTTTAAGGACATTTCAACTATGATGGGAGATAATGGAAATACTCTGGTTTCTAAGCATAATTACTGCACTGGTTTCTAAGCATAATTAAATGAGTGTCTGAGACAGACCTACAAGATTCTACAGGGAAGGCTTCTGAAAAGAACTATGCAGGGGATTTCATACCTTGAATCCTTTATCCTTGACTGCAAGTCTTTATATTTTAAAATCAGAGCAGGGTCCCCATAGATTAAATCGCCCAATACCTTGAACCACTGTTTGGTACTGAAAGGAGAAGTGCTCTTCTTTGGGATTTCACAACCAGACTGAAGGTGAGAAGTTATGTTGGAAGTTCCATAGCTGAATCTTGTCTTCACCATTAACACAATGGATAGTTGTTAGAGAAGCATTCCTTTACCTATCAGGCTGGGATTCAAGCTGGGACTGTGTGACATTGGGTTGTGTGGACAGAAAGAATCTAAGATTTAAAAAAAAAAAAAAACACTCTGCCTTTGGTAGAACCATATGATACCGCCATTCATTTCTACGTTGTTCTCTGTGTCTCTATGTATCAGTAACACAGTTTTCTGCAGAATGCCAAATAACCATGGCTGGAAAAATAACTCACAATTTGGTTCATCTGCATCATCAGCATCACCAGGAACTTTCCAGAAATGCACATTCTTGGCATTAGCCTTGTTTGTTCCATTAGATAATCAGATAATGAGGCCAGTAATTTGTGTTTTACCAAGAATCTCCAGGTGATTCTTATGCATGCTTGGGTTTGAGAAAGAATGGCTTAAACCATAGGACATTCACTATGTCTTAAAGCATCTGGAAGCAGGCGTCACAGTGCCAGGACTCTAGGTCAAACCCTAGATTCTGACTCTCTTGACTTTTCTGCCCCATGATCAAAAAATGGCTGTGATAGCTTTTGGCATCACACACTCACCTGGCCATGTCCCAGACATTGTATGGCAATAGAATGCGCCTCTTCTTCATGAGTACTTTCTCTTTTATTATCAGGGAGAAATGTGTATCTCAAGAACACTCAGCATAATTCCTTTCCCAACTTATTGCCTGTGGCAAGCCCATTTCTATGAACTTTTGGTGAGTTCAGTTGGCAATGGCAGGGAGTAGGAACTGAAGCTCAAGACTAAAAGAGCCAAAGGAGAGCCCCCGCTAGGTCCAATTCTAAAAGGTTCCACCACTTCCTGATACTATAACTCTGAGGACCAATTCTTTAATACATAGACCTTTGGGGACACTCATGATAAACATAGAAGGGAGAATTTGAGCCTCTAAGGTCAGTACTATAAGTTCTGTAAGATGGTTCTGCAGTCACTGCTCTATAGGAGGGAGGTCAGGGGCCCACAGCTTTGAGTGTAATTTGAGGGTCTTCTACTCACAAGCAGTTTGGGCAAAGGGTTTGGAATCAAGAAGGTGGGGCTCAGCTGGGTCTCTCTACCTCCCAGCACCCAGCTTCTGCTGAAGTTTCCTTTTCCCTGTGTAATTTAATGTTCTTCAGTGTCCTCATATATCCTCAGAGACTTGTTTTAGTTATAAACATTACCCTGGGACTAATTGCCTTCTTACTAATGCCACTACTGAAGGAAGTAGTGTATACACACTGAGCCTAGTTCTTTGTTTTCTTTTTTTAAATTTTGAAACCTACCTCACTATACACAACCAAATCCATGCAAAAATTCATTTTAGGCAGTGTTACCCCAGCATCACTCCACTGGAAAATGAGAAGCAGCAACAATAATGAAAATGATGCCAATAACTGAGTGGCTGAGAAGTGAGGTAATGCTTGGGAAAAGCCCGCACCCAACTTTGTGCCATCTCTGAAGTCACAAATACTCAGGGGATTCTCAGTCACGTGGGAAAGCATAGAAGTGGGTCATTATACTGGAATCTGATTAGGACAGCTACAGGGGTAAACACAGGGTGTTCTTGGATCTAGAAGACTGGCCCCTTCCCTAAGCTAGAAAAGCTTCAGAGGAGGTGATGGCTGAGTACTGAAATTGGAATCAGCCAAATAAAGAAGTAGAGAAAGGCAATGCAGACTGAAGGAAAGTGGGAGGAAAGGGGATTAAGTAACAGCACTGAATATTGGGACTGAAACGTTTCTCTGAAAAACTGGTTTACACTGGAGGAGCAAGGAGCAAATTGCTGAGAATGAGGACAGAGGAAGTTCTAATAGAAATGAGAGACATGATATGAACAGGGTATTGGGGGGTGAAATTGAATATAGTCACTGCTCAGTACTGTTGCGTGCTTAGAAAAGAAAATAATGGGGTTGGCAAGATATCTCAGTGGACTAAGCATCTGCTTAAGCAAGCACAGGGACCAGGGTTCAATCCTTGGCATCACATTGCAACACTGTCCTGTCCCCGGGCATGCTGACCTGGCCACCGAGTCTGGGTGTGATGGCACATGCCTGTAATCCCAGCGCTGGGGAGGCTGAAAACAAGAGGATCACTATGAGTCAGAGCCGCATAATAAGACTCTGTACCAAATACATGAAGCAAAAGAAAATGACTAATACTTGCTTTTGTTTTTGAAGCTTCTCCATCCCTATCATTGACATTGTTATACCCAGTTAGTTGATTTGGACATCCCTTAAATGTACTTCTCTTGCCCTCTGGGTGACCAAGAATTTGCATTCTCAATATTTCTTCAATACATGCATTCCTAATTTGCTGGACAGTGCTTCCACTATCTGCATTCCTTGTGCCCTCTTGAGGTTCTCCTGCCTTCAGGTTTTTCTTTTTTAGCTATTCTTTACATTTAGGCCAAAGTGGTCTTCAAAAAATGCAGACTTTTTTCTTCACATTTCTTAGCAGAAATCCCACCATGGGCTCATGAAGTGTCTAATCAGAAATCTAATATACTTAAATGGAAAGCATTGGGCTGAGGAGATGACACTGTAGAATAAGTGCTTCCCTGGCAAGCACAAGGGCCTGAGTTCAATCCCAGGTTGTGCAAATAAATAAATAAATAAATAAATAAATAAATAAATAAATAAATAAATAAACAAACAGAAAGCATTAGCATGAAGTACACAAAACTTCCAGAATTTTGTTTACAAGCTATTTTAAAACAGAGAATGTCCCTTTATTTCCACATTCTATTGTTGAATAGCAAATTGTTCTAAATTTTGAGACTAAATAACTGCTACATAATATCTCTTCAGCCTCTTAGTTGACTAGGTCCATTTTTCTGGGCAGTTCTCTTCCATGCAGTGTCTATGGGGACTGTGTGTAAGGATCTGTGGGTGTCAGTGTGATCCATTCTACCCAGGGAGAAATGGCAGCAGGAATGAAGAAGATAGACAAGAAGACAAAAGCTGGGTTAGGTAGTAACTTGTCTGCCTGGCTGGTGAGACAAGCCCATGAGCAACGATATGGAAATTTATTTAGACCATTGCAAAGTTAGTAGCATGTGACACAAGGTTGCCTAGTGACTAACAGCTGACATTAACCAGCCAGGATTCTTATTTTAGGACTGAGGTAGCTTGTTTGCTTTACATACTGAAGACTAGTCCTGCTTACACACATTTGACGATATTTTAGCTTCCAACGCTCCCAACAACTGTGGTATCCAAAGGTCACCACCCATTGAACTGGCTCACTGTCATGGCTGAGGGTTGGTTTGAATGTCACCTCAGAGAGAGCTCAACTCCAACTGTCTGTCAGACTCTTCAGTTTTCCTCCTGTGGTGGTCTCTGGATGCTCTGGGCAGCTGGATTGCAATAGCAAGTAAGCCGAGGTTGTAAAAGTAGAAGCCTCTGATTCACACCATCACTCTGGTGATGTTCTATTGGGCAAAGAAAGACACAAGCCAATGTATAATCAAGATAGACTCCACCTCTTCATGGGAGCTGAGAGAGGCAAAAAATATTTCTAGCCATTTTGTATGTACCATTCCTTAATTGACTACTGTAGCCTCCGAAATCATCTAGGACAGCGAAGGATATATAATACGTACTTACCAAATATTTTGTGGAAATTGGTCAACTGAGTCAGTTGTTTACATATTCATTGACTTGGTAATCATTAACCACAAAATTTATCAATAATCTTCTGTGAATAAGTAAAAAGGCAGCCCAATGTACTAAAAACAGCCAGGCTGACATGTGGTCATATCTTTCTCTCTTGCAACCTCAGGAATGTCATTCAGTCTTTCTGAAACTCAGTTTTCTTATTAATTAAAATGTGGGTAACCGTAGCTACAAATGAGAATAAACACACATATGTCTCACAATGTAGCTCTGAGTAACTGGCCTTGTGCCTTATTTCTGCTGATTGATCTTGAGGTGGTATGAGCTACTAGCAGGACAGAGAAATAAGTCTTATTTGAGTGGGAAAAACGAAACAAAACAGAATTAACAGCAGACCTCTTATGTTAACTTTAGAGCAGTTTCATTTGGAGAAATTATGCTACCAACAAAGAAGACATTAATTTTTTTTATTTTTGTTTTTATTTTGTTTTGCAGTATTGAGGATTGAGCTCAAGTACTTTCCTTTTTTTTTTTTAATTTTGAGACAAAACCGTGTTAAGTTGCTAAATTGTTCAAGCTGAGTTCAAACTTGTGATTCTCCTGCCTCAACTTCCAATTGTGGTGGTTTTGCAGATCTGCACCACCATACCTGTATTATTTTTTTTTTTAAAGTCAAAGAAAATCTGCACTAGAAGTGCCTCTGGGACCAGGAATCATAAACAGAAGAAAAAGGTATGATTTATTATTTACTTTTTGGGACTATCTGTATATTTATTTCTGAAAAGAAAATTAAAATGAGGAATTTGTATGTTGTTAAAACCGTTTCATCTTGGTCACATTGCCATGATCATTAATATACTTTACAATAACAAAAAAGTAAATCATATTTTTCTTATAATAAGAAGTCCTAAAGAAAGCACCCAGGATGGGGTGCTAAGGTTCTTTCTTACCTTCTACTACTGTTGCTGCTTCCTCCTGGATTTTATTTATTTATTTAATTTATTTTTGGTGGAACTGGGGATTGAACTCAGGCCCCTGTACTTGTCAAGGAAGCGCTTATTCCACTGAGCCATCTCCCTGGCCCCTCCTCCTCCTGAATATTAATGGTGCCTTCACATTTGTTCATTAAGCAGTGGCTGGGACTGGACCCATGTCCGGCCAAATCCTCCCATTGCTGGGCACCATGAGTCCCAAGCACTCACAGCATTCTTGCTACACACCTTGCTTCATGGTCTCTGCTTCTGTTCAGCTGAATCACTGAGCATATGACAACCAGGCAGCCCAATTCCATTTCTTTAGGAAGATCACAGTATGAAGTCAGTCAAGAGGAGTAAGGAAGCTTCAGAAAGGAATGAATGGAAGGACGGAGAGAAGGCAAAAAGGAGGGAGAGGAAAGGGAGGAAGAGGTGCTGATTCTTGCATCTCCGTAGAATGCCTGTTCAAAGCCTCTCTTGCTCCAGACTCCTTCTACCTCCCACCAGTGTCATTTTCCTCACTACGCTTGTAGTCTCCCACTCTTGCACATTGTACAGGCTGGTGCTAATCAATGAATTGCTCTCAAAGACAAGAAAAGGAGATTTAAAGAATGTACACTTTTATGCATGTACAATTCCTGTCCTATAAAATTGATTATCTATTCAATGATCTAGTTTTCCAAGTCTCCACTACCACCACTATCACTCCACATGGGAACAGTAATTAATGTGAGTCAATCTACTTACTGCTTAGTTCTGAAAACAACATTGTCTCTGGTTATTAAAATAGAGGTGGCTACTGCTAAGTGTTTATGGTAACTGGACTTTTTTTCTTTTCTTAAATCATTTTAAGAGGCAGTCAGAACCTCTAGCAAGTTGATTCCCGTCTTCTAGCCAAATTGTATTGCCCAAAAACAATTGTTTAAAACCTGACCCCCGGTATATTCAAGTGTGACTTTATTTGGAAACAGAGCAGTTGAAGATATACTTAGTTAAGATGAGGTCATACTGGAGTAGGGCAGCCCTTAATCCAACATGACTGGTGTGTTATAAGAATAAGAGAAAATACACAGACACTTGGAGACTTGAGGAAAGAATGCCTGTGACAATGAAGGCAGGGGCTGGAGGCCAAAAAAAATCACAGGCTAAAAAATGCAAAGATTGCTGGCTACCACCAGAAGTCTATAAGAGGAAAGCCAGCATTGTTCAGAGTTTCAGGAGGAACTCCGACACCTTGACTTTAATGATCCTGGCCTCCAGAAATATGAAAGAACACATTTATGTTTTTTTTTAAATTTGTTTGTTTTAAATGTATTTGATATAGGGTCTCACTATGCAGCTTGGACTCATAGTGATCCTCCTGTTTTCAGCCTCCCCAGGGCTGGTATTACAGGCATGTGCCACCACTCCTGGTCTCAGTGGCAGACACAGCATGCCCAGAGGCAGATGTGGCCTGTGGTGCCGGGATTGAACCCTGGTACCTGCTCTTGCCTAAGCAAGCTGCTAGTCCTCTGAGCTATCTGACCAGCCCCATTTCTGTTGTTTTGAGAAGCCCAGTTTGTGATCCTTTGCATGACAGCCAAATAGATGGATATAGATTCACCTCCGAATCTATAGCAAAGCACATCTTCCAATAGAAGACCACACAAAGGATTTCTAGGGGATGAGTTTAAACAGAATTTTGATATAAACATGTGGTCTTGGGGACTCTATAAGGGTCTGGTTTCTTCTAAGTGACCTACAAAAAGTAGAGAGAAGAAGATAAGCCACAACTTACTTTTTCCTATCCAAAGATAGAAAAGTTTTCCTAACTTCTCAGGAAAACAGGGATGGGAGAGCAAAATGACAGGAAGTCCCATTGACTACATGATCTCAGTCAAACTCCTGGAGGAAACACCACTTGCTGCAGATGGTTTGGAGGAGAGGACCACAGGGAAGCAGTCGTGTGTGGAGGTGCTCAGAGAGTGTTGAGTAAACCAGGGACGGATGAATCTGGCGGAGACAGTAACAGTTGGAAGAAAATACAACCTCTAAACTAGTGACAAAGAACGAAAATGGCGTTATGGGAGTTTATAGGAAGTGAAGTCACTGAGGAGCATAGAAATTGACAGCCATGTGGCATCTAACTAGGCAGGCATGGGAAAAAAAAAATCTTTAACTTCTGTTTTTATAGTTTCTATCTCCCCTTGGCTGAGCCCAGCAGAAGAGAATCCAGCACAAGAGAAGTCAGAAATGGAGGGGGAAAAATGTAGGAGAATAACCGGTGCAGCAAGTTGGCCTCCATCCTGAATTTATTTATTTATTTATTTATTTATATATTTTTTTGTGGAACCAGGTATTGAACTCAAGCACTTGTGCTTGCCAGGGAAGCGCTTATTCCACTGAGCCATCTCCCCAGCCCCACCATCCTGAATTTAGCATTGCCCTCTGCAAAATGAGGATGAGGATTCTGACCCAAAAGGGATTCACTTAGTGATGAATTGTAAGGGACTTACTGCAATGCTTGGCTTGATGGTATATCTTTCATAAATATCTAGTGAGTAGACAATCGATCTACTGAATGAATTCTTTATAAGACATGCACAGTATTTTTCTTTTTCTAAGAGAAAAAACATTTCTCTTGTGATAGACTCAGAGAAATTATGCCTCAACTCCATGTACCTCCATAAAAGGTACAGAGGGAAACGTACAGCATATTAGAGCTAATTAACTCCAAGTAGAATCAGGGCTGCTAGAATTCAGAAAGGACTCCTTCAGTTAATCTCCTAAAAAGGCACTGAGGTACACATACAGAAAGGAAAATAGAAGCCAATTAATTGAAAACATTTGGTACCTTGTAGCCTCAAAAGGTTTAGATGGAAACACTTAGCAACTATGATTGAAAGCCTGTGCATTGCGTGGCTTGTGGTGAAAGGTTGAGATCTCAGTTGGCCTTGGCTCACAGGGGTCCACAGTGGTGTCCATTTCCAGGGATGGGTGACTCAAAGACAGTGTTCAAGATGGAGGTTCTTCAGGGGAGGTGGCCTTTGAGAGGAGATGTAATGAATGTGACTTTTCTCTCTGTGGAGTTATGTTTGAGTCTTTCCTCACCTGCAAAAGAAAGTGTGGATTAGTCACCTGCTGTGTGTGCATGCGCATGTGCACTGGCAGCTCCCACACTTGGCTTTGTGAATGCTCAACTTTGTGGATGCAGGGAAGGCAGGAGCTTGCCCAGCATCCCCTCTTGTCTAGGGAGCCTGAGAAGAATTCACATTTCAGTTACTTTCACTCTAGACTGAGTGAGCTTTTCTTTTTTCAATCCCACTCTGTGAGCCAAATATATTGGCAGGTTCTCAAGATACAGTCTTTAACAAAGTCTATAGAAACTTTATCACTATCCTGGAAGACAGTAAAAAAATCAGACAACACTGGAACAGAAAAGGAGACCTGGATTTAAATTGCAGTCCTGTCACAGAAGTTGATAACCATCATTTTTTAATGATTCTAGTGTGTGAAAGCACACATTTTTGTTTTCAAATTTTAATATATTAAAAATCAGAGCATGCTTCAAAGTTAATGGCATGTGAGAGTTTAATTGACAGCAGTTATTCCTTCTGAGTGATACAAAAAATAATGGTAAGTGTTATCATTGTTGAGATTTCATATTTACAAATTTTCCTTTTTCTTAAAGATAATAAAAAATAGTAAAAAGGGGGCCCATGGCATAGCTCAATGAACTACGTGCCTTTTTAGGCAAGTGCAGGGACTGGGGTTTGATTCCCTGCCCCAGGGCAAGCTGAGCAGCCCACGGAGACTGGGTATGGTGCCTCAACTGAAAACAGGAGGATCGCTACAACCGAGCTGTGCAGTGAGACCCTGTACCAAATACATAAACTTAAAGGGGGATATAAATGAAGGACCATTTTGTAGTGAATGTGTGTGTGTGTGTGTGTGTGTGTGTGTGTGTATACAAAATATACAGCTACCTTCTCTTAGTTCAATGAGAAGAAAGTTTTGAACTAATAGTGTTTAGATATGTCTGCATGTTGTACTATGAATAACTATTACAAAGACAATAATATGCAATGTATTATTATAACTATCCTACTTATCTGTTTTGAAACTGTCTCAATGCTACTCTTTCCCAATAAAATTAATATAAAAATATTAAAAATATAGTAAAAATAACCCACTAGAAATGATACAGAATTTGGCTAAACATAATAGGAATTCAACAATAGTTATTAAATTGCATAATGTCTTCAAATTAGTTGTTTAGATTACCCGATGTAATCATATGAAATTGGTAGAGAACAAAAAAGTTATAAGAAATTAAAAAGGAGAAGAAAAAAATTAATCATTAATTGCTCCTTTCAATAAACCAGCAGAAATCAGCAGTACAATTATCCAAGCTGTCCTGTATACAGACATAAATGCATGTTTTCTCCTTTCTGTAGGTTGAGCCTCTGTTTCTACAAGCTCTGATCTGTGGTTTTAACCAACTGCATGTGGAAAATACTGGAAAAAATTGCACTTATACTGGACAGGTATAAATGCCATTATTCCCTAAGCATTGCTATAATATATATATGTATATATATATATATATATATATATATATATATACATACATACATATATATATATACATATATATATAATAAGAACTCTAGAGATTATTTAAAATGTACAGGATAACTGTACATAGGTCATCTGCAATTTTATGCTATTTTTAAAAGGAAATTGAGTGTCTATGGATTTTGGGGTCCATGTGGGGTCCTCTTACTAAGCCCTCATTGGATGCCAAGGAACCACAGGACATGTGCTATTATTGCCTTCATTTCTCACAGATAAATTACTTTGCTGCTCACAAGGAAATCAAGGCCCCCTGCTCACCTTCTTGACCTTACTTCCTACTATACCTTGTACCTTCTACATTGGCTGTTTTGTCTTACCTCTAACTACCAGGTTATTCCTATTTATACCGAATACTACTGGTTACCTTGTTCATGTACTGCTCCCCTCCTCTTGGTAGAAGCCTCCCTCCTCCCCTGATTTGGTAGAAGGGTTCACTTATCAGGAGAGATGATCCTTCTTCATTCCAATCAGATGTGCAATATAGCATGGAGAATGATAAGCTGCCAGTTGTGGGGGGCTGGAGATGGCCTGTAAGCCAAGGCCAATTGAAAGTAAAGATGCAACAGACAGTACAGTGGACTAAAATGCCTACTTAGGCAGAGTGCAGTGGCCCGGGTCTAATCCACAGAGTGCGGTGCCAGTCATTTCCCTGGGGTGCACTGAGACAGCGATTGAGACTGGGTGTGGTAGCACACACCTGTAATGCCAGGGCTTGGGAGGCTGAAAACAGGTGGATCACTATGAGTTTGATCTACAAAGTAAGACCCTGTAAACCCTGTAGACCCTGTACCAAAAATATTTTTTTAAAAAGATGCTGGGAGAATAGGAAGAAGGCTGCCGCCTGCCGCCTGCCTTTCTTTTAAGAAAGACACAATCTAGATATGGCTAGGTATTGATGTACGTGGCACGGCAGGCACCAGGAAGGGATCCAGCCTTGGGATGCTGACGCAGGCAGAATATTAACACTCTGTGAAACTGGGGTCCTGAAGATATAGTTTAACAGAGCTGTGTCCGCCCACTGGTCCTTCTGCTGGGGCCTTTAAACTCACTGAGATTAAAAAGGTAACCTTATCATAGCAGCCACCTTGAGTTTGGTTTTTCTGTAGCTGTCAGAAGTTTCCCCAACTTACGTCCAGCTTCAGAGCTTCCTTCTCGTTGTTTTGCTGCAGGACTCTCTTTCTTGCCGGGCTGCACTTCATCCTTCCTGGCCCAGCTCAGAGATCCCTTCCTGGCACTTCCCTGCTGACTCCTGGCAGTCAGTCCCTCCATCCCATTCTGTTTCCTGAAGAACCATTGGGTTCTTCAGTATCTCCTCCTCCCCATGCTAGAACATAGGCTCTAAGAGAGCAGGGACATGTCTGTTTTACTCACACCTGTTTCCCAGATATAACTTAATACCTGGCACATATAGGAACTCAATAAGTCATTTCTAATGAATGAGAAGTGGAAAGTTGGCATTCAAACCCCAAGCACTTCCCATCTTGTTAGATGCCTTTCAAGGTCCTTCATCTGTCTCATTTTGGACTCAAAAGTCCTTGTTTCCCTAACAGCAAACCATGTCAAAGCTCACAAAAACAACTTCCAGTGAATTATCCTTTCAGATATTTCTCCCTAACCATCAGTATTTTATCTTTGCAGAAGAACTCTTTAAAAATCAATCAATATATAAACAACTTCCTGATCTACAGCTCATTTCCCTGCTCAAGACTGATGATGAAGTTCTTTGGGCCAAGGTCCTGGGCATAGAATTAGAATGGCCTTAACATCTCTCTGGTCTGTTTACCTGGCTTTTCTCACAGTAGACCATGCCTTCTCTGCTGCTGGGGGTGGGGATGGTGGAAATTCATGGTGGCAATTGAACAAGGGAGCCCAGTAATTTCTTATAAGATGGAAATTGAGGCTCAGATGAGGAAATGATCTGGCAGCACATAGTAGGTGGAAGACATAGGAAGATCCTGTGAGGGTTGATATAAGGGTAGCACAAATCTTAAAGAAGTTTTTCACTGAGTCCAAGTTCAAAGGTGCACCTATACTGGGAAGTTTAACACTTGATCCCTTATAAATATGCTGCCTCATGCTTAACAAGATGCTCAGCAAGAAGCATCCATATCCTGCTTGTCGCCCCAACTGGACTGTTTATCTGTCCCTGGTCTTTGGACATCTGGTGCCTGTGGCTGATCCATTAGCTGTTTGCCTGCCCCCAAACAGAGCTATCTGGGCCACCATGAAATATTTAAGCAGTCCTGACAGCAGATCACTTACTCTGACTGAATTCTGTTAGGATTGTGTGTTGGATTACAGATGAGAGGTATGGCCAGCTAAGGCAGAGAAGTAAAAAACCTAGTGCAGGACTGCCTGAAAAATGGGGAATGGACGCAGGAAACAAATATCAACCTCAGAGGCTACTTTTTAAAGAAATACAAACTTGGCCAAATCAAACTTTATGCTAAGAAATAGCTAATGCCTCAGAATTCATTCTAAATTATAGAGAACTGCTGTCTTTAGAATAAAAAAAAAGATATGTGTTCAAGTTTAGCCTGACCACTTTCTCGCTATATTCTGGCATCAAATTGTGCTGAGACTCAGTTTCTCTATTGGTACATTGAGAAGAACTTGTCATAATTTCTAAGATTGCCGAGACTTAAATGCAATAAGGTACTCGAAGGTGCCTAGTAGATGCTTATCACATGTGTTCCTTCCTTCCATCCAGTTGGGGGCCTCTTAACCGGTTCAGCGTTGGGGTGAAAGACAGCCAGATGTCACCCAGGCAACTAGAACATAGTCTTGACTCCTAGGATTTCTGTGTTGCTTATCTCATTCCCCACAGAAAACATTTGTGAATATGTTTTTAATAAAAAATTAATATTATAAAAAGAGTATGGTCAATAACAGCTTATGTTTATAGAGTGCTTATATACCAGGTTCTGCGTTAAGTGCTTTGCTTGTATTTTTTTTTTCATTTATTTTTATTTTATTAAAATACAAATGTCAATCAGACAGTTTCAAGACACCTTAACCATACAGATTCGATGAATTAATACATTGCAAACTGTTTTCATAATGTTTTGGTATTATACAAGGTACATACATGATATTATATTTATAGATATTATTTTAGCAGATATCTCTTATTAGTGAATTAAGAGTGTAGTTGCTTACTTATCTTGTTGTTTGGTTTGTTTGTTTTATTTTGCAGTACCAGGGATTGAACTCAGGACCCTACACTTGCCAGGCAAGTGCTTATTCTATTGAGCTATCTCCCTGGGCCCTTTGCTTGTATTTTTGTTCAAAGATAAGACACAAGACAGCACCCTAAAAAATCAGGCAGAAGCACATCTGCTAAGGGTTCATGGCCATTTTTGACTTTAAAACCAGAACAACCCTGATTTCTAGGTCACGGTTAGAAAGTCAATTGTTTCAATGGGTTCAAAAGAAAGAGGGGAGATTGGACTAGAGAATTGTAGAGTCACATTAGTACAAATAAGTTTTCCTTTATGAATGCCAACAGTAAAGGTGTTTTTATATTGCTGAGAGTTTATGGCCATCCAACCTACATGAACTCCTGTGGTCTCAGGATTGCATGGCATCCTCCTTATCACCAACTCTGACGCTGTTGCAAAGCATGTTACATATTTTCTTATCTTTTTATCATCTTTCCCGCCTATGTTATGACAAAAATCTTTCCAACAAATGTTGCAACTTCAAACCTTTTGGGTTAGGGTAAAGAGGACCTTATAAAGACAATTATATGTCACCTACTGTATAATCCATTCTGTTGTACCTAGATTTATATCTTTGTTCATTTATTTATTTCTCAGACAGTGTCTTGCTAAGTTTTTCAGGATGACCTTGAACTTACCATAGCCCAGGTCTAAAACTCACAGCAATCCTCCAGCCTCAGCTTTCAGAGTGCTAGAATTATAGGTGTACACCTCTGGATCTGATCATATCCAGTTTTAAAGACAAACACTACGAATACAGAAGAAAAGCTTGCAATTGAGCACCTAAGGTCTCTCTGAGCCCCTTGGCAGCCCCAATCCACAGGGAAACTCACTGAAAGCTTCTTGTTAAAGGGAAACTGTGAAGCTCTGAGTCAGATTTCTTTCACTGAAAGGAGGAAGCCAATATTCTGTGTGCTGCTACTCAGGGGTTGCACACCTTTAAAGTGGTGTGCTGTCTAACCAGGTTCTTAGCTGAATGGCTGTCTTTTGACCCCACAGGCTATTGCACCTGAGGAGTAAACCAGGGGTTCCAGAGGAACCACAGTGCAAAAATCCTGTGAGAACTGGAGTCCCTCGTTTCCCGTCCTTTAGCCCCAGAATGTGCCAAATCCTGCCACATGCATAGATTCTATGTATTTCATCTCATGGATTCTTGACCACTTTCCTATGAGGAAAACAGCCCAATTCTTATTTTGGAGGTAAAGGAAAGGAGACTCAGAGAAGTGAAGTGAACTACCCAAGCCCACACTATCAGGAGTGGCAGGGCCTGGGCCAGATCTCAGTTCTCCCTCAGAAGGTCCCAATAATGTCCTCAGTCACAAACATAGAACAGAAATAGAGACAGGGGGCCCATGGCAGCACTTATTACTCCATCACACAACCTTCTAGCTTCTATCCATCTGTTCACTAAACATCTATTATGTGCTTGCAAGTACTGGGGGCTTTGGGAGTTCCTCAGACTGACAGAAGTGAGAATCTGCATCCCCAAGATACTCACCTTCAAGCAGGGGGACAGATGACAAATAAGAAAGCTGGTGGTTGACAAACTCATTCTGTGTGGGATGAGATTCCTAGTGGAAATATTCAAGGGCTGTGTCAAGGAACAAAAGCTGAGGGTGTGAAGTCACTTGAAGTCACTGCTTAAAATAAGACAGGAAAGGCTTCTTGGAGGCAGTGACAGTATTGGAGAACTATGTGCTGTGTAGAAGGTAGCCATGACAGCAAAAACAAGGGAGGCCGAAGGCCCAGATGTCAGAAGTAGTTTAGGGGTAGAGATAAGGACAGTAGGCCAGAAGGTCATGTACAAAGATAAGAGATCTGGATGAACTTGAACAGAGGTGGGCCACGGGCCATGAAGATGGCATCCACGTGGACAGTTTCCTAAACAGAGGCACTGAACAGCTTAGGCTTAGAGGTGACACAACTACATTTGCATTTTGAAAGGCTTTTCTTCCCTCTTCTTTCTTCCTTCTCTCTTCTCTGTTCTCCACTCCTCTCTTTTCCCCTTCTTCCTTCCTCCCTCTCTCCCTGATGGTCTCTGTCTCTGTATCTCTCCTTTGTGTGGGAAAGGGATGCTTAGGGAGGATTGAGGGTGGGGTGGGAGCTAAGGGAAGCCAGAGAGATGCCATCTGCTATGGTAGACGCCTAGGCACATCTGGACAAAGTTGGTGGTAATGAGGATGGGGGAGATTTGGGACAAGTTTAAAGACAAAATCCCTGGGATTTGTTCATGGGTTGGAAGTGTGCAGTGGAGTTAGAAGAGGGTTCAGAAGGATTCCTAGGCTCCTGGCTGAAGCCAAGCAGACAAGGAAGGTGAGAAATAGGGCTATGGTAGCAGGACCTGGGAGCAGAGATAGACTGCCCTCCTGTTGAGCAGCCAGACCCCTCCACTCACAGAGCATAGAGGACAGGCACCCCAGGTAATGATCCCCCTCTACCCGAGCCTTCCGGGAACGCCAGCCAGCCCAGCCCAGCTGCAGCCAGGGCACTGTGCTTGCTAGATTGGGTTCCTGGAAAAACTGCTCCATTATTGATAAGGAGCCCTCCTGACATCATTGCAAGATGATGAGGCACTCCTGTTACCACCCTGCAGTTCTCAGCCCTGCAGTTCAGTAGCAGACGTATAGGGAGGAAGAGGGGACAATGCAAAAGTTGAAATGTATCCCTAAAAATAGCAATATGGTAGTAACTTCCATTTTCTGAACATTTGCTGTGTCAGACACATTCTTCCAAGGTATCATAGTCTTCTTAAAAACTCTAAGGCAGAGATCCTATAATTACTCCCATTTTACAAGGGAAAAAAAAAGCCTGAGGCTCAGGGAGGGGAAGCAGGCTGCACCAGGGTTTTGCCTCCCACAGTCTGGCTGCAGTCCGTGATATCCTTGCTACTTTGAATGTTCCCAGGTGCTAACCTATGTGGGGAGCTGGAGCTAGTAGCAGAGGGAGCTACTTCGCCTTTCCTTACTTAGATAAGTTAGGCTAGGGTTGTAATTCACGGGTAAAGCACCTGCCAAACATGCACGAGGTCCTGAGCTCAATCCCTGGTGCTTCAAAAAACAAATGAAAAATGAGTTAGTCATAGAGATTGGTGTGGGAAACACTGAACTAAACAGTGCCCTTTTAGGTGGTGATATTCACCACTGAACTTACATAAACAGCCCCCTACTATCTCTGAAATTTTTTCTATGTTTCTTTCTTCTCCTTACTCCCTTTTCTTTTTTTATTCATCTGACTTTTGTTGAGCACCCGATCAGCAATATGATGTGGAAAGGTCACTGAAGTGGGGCTGAACAGGCCCCGTGATCAAGTCCCAGCATGGCCCTTCCCTAGACTAGTTCCACAACTTCAGCCAAGTTCTTTTGCCCCACCCATCCTCAGTATCTTCATCTATTAAATGGGCTACTCCTACATTTTTATTTCACATGGATCACCCCAAAGAGACAGTCGCACGGTGAACATATCTTATATAATGTTTCAGGCTCAATGGGTACTCAGGAATTGTTTGATGGCCCCTGAGACTATGGGAGTGAAGTAAGATAAGAAGGACTGGGAGTAGACCTACCCTTCAGTAGCTCTCTGCCTAGAGGGGAATGGAACAAATTAAGGTGACCTGTGGCAAGGGTTATATAAAGGAGCAGGTCCTGAGGACTAATAGGAAGGAAAACACTGGTCATGGACCTGCCTTAGGCTTTATAGGACAATCTAGAAATCTCTTTGACTCTCTCAAGCTCTTTCTCTTTCTCCTTTCCTCCTTATCTCTCATCAGAATGATGTTTATTTTTCTAGGCCAGATCTGCATCTGCCTGAATCCTTAGTAGAATAGGACATGAGGTGATGAGAATGAATTGAGGTTGACATAGTTTAGAATCAGTAGAAAGCACGAAAAGGCTGGTTGTATCCATCGGCACAAGGCAAATAGATAGTGCACAAAATCCTGGTTCTGCCATATCTTGTGTTACCTATGAATGAGATGGACAAGTGCCCCATCACCCCAAAGCCTCAGGACCAACCTTCATGAAATTCAACAAACAACAATTTCTTTCTTCAGTGTTGTTATGAAGATTAACTGAGAGAACTGTGAAAGTTCAGGGCATATGGGCTATGCATAATGAGGACCAGTGCTTAACTTTTGTTCCCTATTTTTGAAAAGTGGGCATACGTTGGAGGGTCTCTTAAAGCCACTGGATTTTACTGGCTAATTAAAATTTTGGCAGCACCACTGCAGAAAAACTGAAGGACAGGCCCTTAATAAGTGTTTTTACTGTTCCACGGAGGAAACTGCCAGAAATATGTGTGGTCTGAGTCAATGGGAGCAAGGCAAGTGGAAGAGCCAGGCTCCTATATCCAGTTTAGAGCCAAATTCAAGGATGGATCTGACCTGAAATCATGCTTGATGTGATGGTGGGTTTGAGGTAGGCTTTTAGAGGAGCAGCCTGCAAGGTTGTACAAATGGCTTGTATACCAAAATATAGTCCGATAAAGTAAGTAGATAGGTTCTAGTATTCTATAGCACAGTTGGGTGAATATGTGTCACAATAACCTATCATATATTTCATAAATAGCTACAGGAGGAGAAATCAAAGGTTCTAAACATAAAGAAATTATAAAGAGGTGCAAACATGAATTCCCTGATTTGGTCAGTATGTATGTATACAAGTTTTGAAATATTGCACTGTATTCTGTAAATATATACATTCATTCCATGTTAACCAAAATATTTTAAATATTTATAAAAAGTCAGGCAAACACTCCGAGCAGGCCAGAACTGTCAGTAAAAGGTTGGGAGCATCACAAAGGACACAGAGACACAGAGGCTCTGCTGGGCTCATTCATGCAGTTAGCTCATACATATGCATGAAGTAATTGTTCAGTGACCAATCAAGGGATAGCTTTGAGCAGGAAGGGAAAGAACATGAGACCAGAGTTGAATTCTATTCAAATCCATGTTTTTTCCTTTCTCTGAGCCTCAGTTTCCTTGTTTGTAAAAGCAGGGATAATATAACCAGGATTGTTGAGTATGTTAAATTAGAAAATTGATATGAAAGTGGCCTGACACAGTGTTTAGAAAATAAATGCCAGCTAAATAAGAATCTGCTGAGGACTACAGAGACATAAACACTTAACGAATTTTTATTGGTATTCCACAATATGTCAGCTTCATATCAGGTTCTGGGCATACGGAGATGAATAAAACATGCCATTATGAGTCTATAGTTTACATCTATATACTCAGCCTCTATATTCTGGGTCCTGCATCTATGACTTCAATCCAATATTGAAAACATTTGAAAAAATTTTAATCTGTGTGAAACATGTATAGATGATATTTTTTCCTGTCACTGTCCTCTAAACAGCACAGTGCTACAAGGATTTGCATAGCATTTATATTATATTAGGTATTGTAGGTGATCTAGAGATGATCTAAAGTATACAAAATATGCACAGTTATAGGCAGGGTACTTTACTGTATGTAAGGGATTTGAGCATGCATGGAAGTGGTACAGAGAAGTCTTTGGAGCCAATCATCTGCGTAACAAGAGACAATTGTATTTTCTTTTGTGTATGTGATATATGCATACATAAAGTTAAGGAAAACATCATTGAAGCAAAATATAAGTTGGTAGTATTTAAGGCAGGACAGTATGAAGGGCATGAAGGAGTCACCTCTGAGTTTGTTGAAGTCCTAACGAGGCTATTTTCATACATTTACGAGGATGGCTATAGAGGAAACTTTGACTCCATCTCTGATTCAACTTGAGTGGGATAAGAGACCCTGCCCCAAGTGCAGAGGGACAGAAAGTGAGGCAATCTCAGGTTTCCACAGTGGCTAGTGCAAGTGCAGTCATGCCACAGACATGCCTCTTCACAACCCTGGAAACAGGCCACTAGCATTAGGGTCCCAAACTTGGCTTTTGGCCTGCAAATCTTCAACTTCAGGGAGATAAGAACCCGTGTTTCCAGTATTCCTGCAGTCTTCTCCTGGCCTGTCCAGACCCACATTCTACCCCCGGCCACCCTGCTCTGTGCTCCTGGAAGGCTGATCTCCATGCACTGAATCCACATTCAGTGGCTTCTCACTGGATTGTGACAGTAGGGAGCCTAGGAAGGAGAAGGAGAAGAGAGAGGAGAGGAGAGTTTGGGTATTTATTTCTCTCCCTCTGCCTTGCTGGACCACTATGAGTTGGCCAAATGTCTCTATCAAAGACATTGCTTCTGCCAAGTGGTCCCCTCCACACAATGCTCTCTGTCCCCTCAGGCTTAGAGGAGGTGACAGCACTGGGCTATTATTAGCCTCAGGGAACTGCACATATCTCATGGGTCCCCCTCACCTTCATAAATAGCTCCTTTATTAAACTCTCCTTGAATTGCCTAATTTGAGCAGGCCATCTGTTCCCTCCCAGCCCCGACTGACACCTCCAGGTTCCCAGCCTAGAGACTGCTGCACTGTGCATATATTTTTTTTCTGGACTAGTGGAAAATGAGGCTGGAAATTTGGCTGTGACAAGGTTGTCCTTTCTAATCTTCACACATCCTGTTTGCTATTCAGTAGGAGCTGGCCATCAGAGTCACTTTTCCTCCCAGCCTTTAGGAAAAAGTGATTTGAGATCAGGAACCTCTCAGACGTGTGTACACAGTATTCACACAAACCACCTGGGCCTATTCTTTACCATACATCAGGATTCTCACAACTGAATTATACTTGCCAAGCCCCCAGGAAAACATTCTGCACACAGTTAGTACTCTTAACATTATTCGATCATAGCATTGGCTTTATTATTGCCCCCAAACATTCATTTGGCTCTGCAGCCTTGTAACTTATTCATCTGTAATGCATAGAAATAAAATTCACTTTTTTTTTTTTGGTGGAACTGGGGATTGAACTCAGACCCTTGCACTTGCCAGGGAAGTGCTTATTCCACTGAGCCATCTCCCTGGCCCCTAAAATTCACATTTTTAAATGCCTGCCAGGCTTTTCAGATCAGAGTCACAGTTAGGATAGTAAATAGGTATTTTGCTCTACCTCCTTCCTGCCTTATTTACTTAATAGCATATAGCATCAGCCAGTTACTTAGCACCACTGTTAATGCCTTAGTTTCTCCACGTGTAAGTATATATAATACTTTAACTTATTTCCTAGAGTTTTTGGGAGAAATAAATGAAAAAAACTGTATAAAACAGTTACTATGTATTGTGATTATACCATTATCCCATTTGATCTGCATAATAGCCCAAGAAGTATATGTAACTGTCACAACTTTGCAGGTCTGTCTGTCTTTAAATTCTGATTTCTGCACACTATCACTGTGGCCATAAAAAGGATGCTGGGCAACAGAATTTAAGAAATGTTGTAAGAAACATATAAAGAACGGACTTGTTAAACATACATATTAACAAGGACCTCGTCCTTATCCACCAGGAACCATGACAAGCATTTTACACTCATTACCCTGACTTCAACTCATAGGTATGCAGTAAGGAAACCACGATTGACCTCTTTATCCCTGAGAAACTGGGCCACCAAGGGTTAAGTTACATGAAGAGGGGTTGGCCCAGAAACTCTTCTACTCAGGCTTTTATACTCTTAACCTCCAGGAAAAAACAGTGTCACACTTTTCAACTGACAAAACTCAGGGATTCCCAAGAAATCTAGCTGCAGTGTGAACTCCATCCTAATGTAAACGAGGCTGGCAAACCTTACTCCATCTGATGTAATCTATTCCATTACTGAATGTGCAGAAGCTCATGCAAAAAAAAAATGCTGTAGAAATAGAAGGAAGACAGAGAGGACCAGAAGCCAGTCAACTGAAGAGTGGCAACTGTCATTAGCCCTGCAAATCACAGTTGCCATCGAAGAGAAAGCAGAAGAGGACCCAAACTGTTCAGGTCATCCCTGAGCCTGAAGAACGAGAAGGAATGAGGACACTTGGACAAGGCCTGCTCAGCCAGGCCCCCACAGCTGCACAAAGCAGTGTCACTGCCTCCCAGGAACCCGTCTGGGGAACAACAGCTCTAGTATAATCTAGTCTCTTTCTGTGTACTGTTATTTCCTAGCTGTGCCTTCGTTTGTCGCCCACATCAGGATAAAGGGAGACTTCCCTTTAAAAATAGCTCACTCAGGAGAGTGAGAAACATCAAAAAGCAAAGGGAAAAGTATATTTTGACTTTATCTAACACAACAAAGGGGTACAATAAAGAACAATTGTGTGTCAGACCCAGTTTTGAGAGATTAGCCCTGTCAGGCTACTGAGCTAAGGACTGTCCTAAGAGAAAAATAGCACAATCTTGTAGCAAGCTGTGACCACTTATAGGGGAGTTGCAGACTTGCTAGAACCTGTTCAGCTGTATGTTGAAACCTTCTGGTCCACAGGGCTTCAGGGACAAGCACCCCTGGATTCAATACCTGGCTCAGTCCCAGAGCCTCAGCACCCACGGAGCCCAGCCCCAGGCAACAATGAGTAGGCCAGGGGTCAGCAGACCTAACTAGAAGGGATGCCCATAGAGTAGGGTTGTTTAGTTTTAATTTGCTCTGTTTTCCTGTGTAGTTAACTACCTCTTCATTTATACCTCAAGTCAATATTTAGCCAATAAGCCTCTCTAGAGCAGTATTGAAGTTTTCTTTACCTGGGAGCTGGACCAATCATGTTCTACAAGACAGACAGGAATGTGCAGAGGGAAGAGAAGGTGGGTGAGTAAGGAGAGGGATGAAGGAAGAAAGAATTGGGGCAGCTTCCAGAATACATCTCCTTGACCTTATGATAATGTTCTTCTTTATGATATCTTGATTGAGTTCCAATATTTACAACCAAGTCATTCTAATCAAGTGCCGTGTCTCTCTGAAATCCTTTTCCCAAAGGATTCCTGACAGTTCCTGAGACTATAGGAAGTATTTTTAGTTGGATGCACACTGGAAGGATGGGGGGCAACTTTAGTCCTTCCCCAGTACTCTATGTGTCCTATCTATTGAGACACAGAGGGGAAGGTGGTGTGACTGCCAGTGTCAAAGCTTGTCAGCCTGGCTGCCAACCCTGGTTTTCTCCTTTTACTCTGCTGCTCAAGTGAAACTTTTCTTATCTAGCTGAACTTGAGTTTCTTCCTTTACAAAATGGAGAATATAATTGTTCCCATTGCTTATTTTGAAGATACAAAGCGCTTTGCACAATATTTAGCTATGGGTTAGTGCTAGATAAATAATAATAACGTATCTATTACATTGATCAAGAAGGACACAGACACCCATGTATTTGTCTACCATTTTCCTTATGAACTATTCATTGTGTGCCATGTGACTCTTGCTCTTGAATGAAAATGTGGATCCATGAGCTTTCTAATATCTGTTAGGTACAAAAATGTCTGTGGTCACTTTAAATCAGAGACAATGCCTCAATTTATTAGTTACATCTCCTCTTCTTGCTAGGGCCTACTGCCAGGAGGAACCTGTGAGTCTGGTGTTTGTGCTCTTCACTTGTTTGCTAACCTAGTTTCTGATTCCTCCAAGAATCACAGAGAGATTAAAAAAAAGGAGGTAAGGAGGAAGAACGTGTTCCTAATTGGTTGATACTTTCAAAAGCTGGCTTTGCCCTCTGAGTCTGACAGAGATATTAAGGTGGCAGTTTCCCTCCTGGGAGTTCCACGGGTTTTCTGGAGACAGTCTTATTTTGATTGCAAGTTCCTTAACCCAGGTAGACTTCTCATTTGGGTAGTGGCTTCCCTCCTCCCCTGTTGGCTCCTCTCTTCAAGTCCTTCCACCAACACAGAATTTCTTTCACAGTGATCTAGGGATGACATTCTTCCTTGTTTTTCCAAATGTGATCAGCCTCCATCTGCCCTCTGCTTGCTGACCTGACCTGCCACTGAATGTCACGTCCTATTTGTCTTTTCTGCAGCCATCAGCCACCCTTGCTTCTGTAAGCATGAGTCAGACCCAGGACCACCACATCTCCTAGCTGCAGGGCAGACAAAATAAATTCTTTGAAAGTATGTGTGGAGCATGGCTAAGAGTAACAGCATGAACTCGAGCTCTTTTCCTAGGGAAAGGATCAGCAACTTTCCTCTTAAAGGTCAGGAACCCTACACATTTAGAAAATTATGCAACTGGATTTTGCTCTGTTCTTTTGAAAATTCTACCTTATCTGACCTGCAGAGTGTACTAGCTATTGGCACTCAACAGAGCTTTTAATTTTAACCTGATGTTACCTAATAAAAAGTGACCTGTGTGAGATCTTGAATTTAATCCCCAGTACCACAGAAGAAAAAATATTAGTGTGGGGCAAATGCCTGTAATTCCAGCTGCTGCTCAGGAGGTTGAGGCAGGGGAAATGCTGGAGGGCAGGTGTTCAAGGTCAGCCTAGGCAAATCAGTGAGAACTTATCTTCAAAAAAGCAAGGCAATAGTAATCTTCCAGTTTATAAAATATCATCACATACATCATCTCACCTATTGAGATGATAATTCTGCATGAAACTGAGCTAGAGAGAAGTGAAGAATGTTGTTTAGGGCTGGCCAGATAGCTCAGCAGACTAAAGCACCTGCTTAGGCAGGTACAGGGACCTCGGTTTGATCCCTAGGGTGCCATGCCAGTCCCGCCCCCAGGTCATGCTGACGTAGCGATTGAGACTGTGTGTGGTCCCATAATTTCCTTGATCAGAAAATTTGGGACACAACTGAGTTACACGATGTTACAGTGTAGGTTCTCCTTTCTCCTGAGTCTTCACTGACCTTGAAAGGCTAGGGCCAAAATGTTGGCTGTCCTTTCAGCCCTTCTTTTTCTTTAATTTTTGGTTTGTAAACTTATGTTGTTAACCCTCCAGAAGAGAAGCTTATTATTACCCTACAACATACGCAGTTGGGTTTAACTTTACTATCTGTCTGAATATCAGACATCTTAGGCATAATATGGAACATGTACTATCTATCAAGTATTGATATGTTAAACTTTAAATCCCTGCAGAATATGTAGAAAAAAATTTAAAAAATAAAAAAATTTTAAAAATATGAATAAACATTTTTGCACAGAAATTTAGAAATCTAACCATATATAGCATTGTAGCAGGACAGCCCTGTGACATTTTTTTTTTCTTGTCTATTTTTTTTCATTTATTACCAGCTTTTTTTAAACAAACATTTACTTGAGAGACAGAATGGCAATAATTGGTATGACAAGTAGTACGTATTTAGAAGACCAGAATGACAGGCATTTGAAGTATGACCCTCCTATTACACATCGCTATCTTCAGTGCAGTTGCTTAGGTCACAGGTATCAGCATATATAGTTAGTGAGGGTGAGAATCCTACCAATTAACTGCTAGTGTCAAAAACCTGTTGATGTTTTTCAGGATCATTGCCTTACACATCTTGTGCCTATAAATGTATGGCTTTGCCCCTGTCATCTTTCGTAGCTTTTCTCCTTGCCCTCTCTTCATTATCTAATCTTCAAGTTCCTGATTTCCTTTTAATTGTGTTATACCTTTCTATTTGTATTTCTTCTTTTGAGTTCTTATATTAGGGAGACTATATATTTACCCATGTGGGTGTGATAGATGATGTAGAGTGTGCCTAAGGAGAGTCACATGGAGAGAAAACATTCTCACAGAGAACAAATTGGTCAAGCAATGGCTGTGGCTCATCCACATGGCTGACACTGACAAAGGATCTACAAACTGCAGTACAGGGTTTCAGGATAAATCCTGAGGGAACTTGACTGATACTATCAGATACAAAAGTGATATTTCTTGTTACATAGGTCTTGCTTTATCTTGGTCTTAACTATCCAGCAGAAAAGTGTAAAAATGAGGTATAAAAAGTAAAGCCATATTAATATGCTGAGCTGTAGAAAGCTCAAGTCAACAACTTTTGACATTGCCAGTCCTATGGAAAACTCACTACTTTTGTGGACTACTGGACTATATGGAATAGTTTTGCTGAATTCATGCACCTACAATATTTAAATGACAATGGAATGCTCTTCTCTGACAAAACTAAACAAAAAAGGGGACACAAATGATATTTTGTATCTATATATTCAAAATAGGTAGGATAGATATACAGCTATATTCTCTCAATTCAATGAATAAAAAGATTTGTTCTAATAGTGTTTGTGGACAGGACATCATGTCTGCATCTTGTACAATGAATAACCACTAAGACAACAATATGCAATGTATTTATTAGCAAAACTGTCCTACTAATTGGTTTTGAAACTGTCTCTTTACTATTTGTTTCTCAAAAAATTATTAAGAAAAAGAGAGACAGACTGGGCATGGTGGTGTACACCTGCAATTTTTAAATACATTAAAAAAAGAAAAAGAGAATCTTGTCCAGGATAATATACCTTGTAACTGATTTCCACCTTTCTGTCTGACTCCTTCCCATGGGGCACACAGCTTCCTGAGGAGGAAAGCTTGTTTGTGACCTTGCTCTCTGCACACTGGCACTTAGTTCTGAGGATGTCCTAGAGACCTGCCTGGGAAGGCTATAGCCTCATTAATACAGAGCTAAAATACAGCAGTGAGACTTCCTTCAAGGGGATTGAGGCATCCAGCCCTGAGACTGGCAGCTGGGTTCAGAGAACCAGCCAAAGAAAAGCCTCGCTTCCTTTGCGCATAAAGCATCCATTCTCAGCCATACACACTGGCACAGACCAGAGCTGCAGAGACTGGACAATGAGACAGACACAGGCAAGAGTAAGAGAGTTTTTTCTTCCTGAATGCAAAACCCAGATAACACTTAACACTTATATACAGTTTTCATATGAGCTGGCATTTTTATAGAGAAGGCTGAGATTTCTTGTACCAAAATTTAGGGGGCAGATGGTGAGGGGAAGTTCCTATAAAGACAGCTTTATAGCCTGTGGCCATTCCCTCATGAGCTGAAAATATACTTGCCTTCCCCTTTTCTCATCTTCCAGCCATCTTTCTCTCCTTTGTCTCCTCTCCATCGCTGATACTTTCTAATATCCATCCCTGAGCTAGATGTACCCTGGATTTCTGGGGCTCAGAGTCTGAGAACACAGGCAAGAAAGGCTAACAGTGAAAATGCAGGATAACAGAACAAAGACAAATACAGCTATGTACTGCATAACAACACATCAATTAACCACAGACAACAGTGGTCCTGTAAGATGATAATGGAGCTGAAAAATTCCCATTGCTTTGTGACATTGCAGTTGTAATGTTGTAACACAATGCATCTTGTGTTTGTGGTGATGCTGGTGTAAGTACACCAACATGATTTTTAGTCACATAAAGTGTAGCATATTTGATTTTTGTGGCATATATAATTGCTGAGAATAAATGGCAATGTTAGGGGTTTATGCATTTACTCTACTGTACTTTTAAACATTTGAGTGCCTGCCTTCTGCTTATAAATCTAGTTATTTTAACACAGCATACCATATTACTCTGACAGCACCTTTATCCACCTTGTGTTTACCACATCCCTTGATTGTGTCCGGGGGACACATGGAGTAACTGACCTAGTCTATCTAGGTTCGTGTAAGTGAATGCTGTGACGTTTGAACAATGACCAAATTGCCTAGAGATGCATTTCCCAGAATGTGTCCTATATGTCTGTGGCCAGGCCACACATAAATATACACACACAATGCTATGGGGACACAGGATGGGAGGAAGCCAGTGAGCTCAGGGTTGATTTTTTCAGACACTGTATGTTTGCTACTGCTAATAACTGGCTAGCCAGAATGACTGCCTGAATCAGCAGGGTAGATTTCAGCCTTTGCATGGAACTGGGTAACTATCAGCTCAAGGTGGAAACATAATAGTAGCCTCGAGGTGGATAGAATGCCTGAACTGATCTACAATGGGCATATTTGGCAAGCAGACACACTCTGAGTGGGGACAGTGTCATGCCAGGGAAGCAGTAGAGGTGGGCAGGAGAAAAATCCCATTAGGAAAACTCTCAGAACATGTTCTTCTCTGAACTCTAGAGACCCAGAGTATTCAGTAAATATCAGCTGAAATCATGAAAGAATAGTGCATGAAGGAGTGAAGTGGAAAAATGTAATGGAGAGCCACAGATAATGGATGGAAGAGCAATTGTAAAGCAGTGACAGTTACTGTTGGTCACTATGAACTATGTGCTGGGCTTCTATTCTGTTACTGGTAGATAAATACCCATGATTAGAGAAGCAAAGCTCTAGAAAATACCCAGAATAGTAAAGGACTATATAGATATTATCATTTTTATTATTATTATCTGAAAGTTACAGTCATGCATGCTGAAACTGAGAAAAATAAGATAACAGATGTACAACCAGATCTAGCTGAGCCTAAATTTGTCTCTTAGCCCATGCCCTACAGGGAAATAGGGCCATTTAATTTATATGATTCTCACTATGCTCAGTGGCAGATAAAGAGCAGAGTATAAAGTCATCTTTCTCATCATAGTCCTTGTATGTCACAGAGTAAATGTGGTACCAAACTTTGAATCTAAACTTTTACTCCCTTCATTCCTCTCTGTCCTTATGCGACACTCATAGCCAACACCTGGCAGGATACATGATTTTCATACAATGAGGTTCCTAAATGTAATCCTACTACATTATTTGGGGTGTCATCAAATAAATAGTAATTGATCTTGTCTAATAATAAAAATGAAAGAATCTTACTGTACCAAACACCTGATAGACAAGTTAGGAAATTTTCAAAAGCTGAATTTGACAATATGCATGCAATTCAAGCTATTTTTGGAATATAAAGGCCCAAATAAGCTGCCATTGTAATGTGTACAGGCTCCCAGGTTAGGAATGGTCAGCTGGACTTGGGCTTAAGGCTCTTAGCCTGCGAGCAATCTTTGTGTTCTTTGTCCTTAGAATGCATGGGAAGGGTCTGATTGTCAGCATTGAAGCATCAGATTTTATTTTTTTTAAAGAAAACCAGCCACAAAAACACAAAAGAAATTGAACAAATTTCACTTTGGTTTTTTAGATTGCACCCACAGGTTTTCTGGCACCCTGGTCTTTCTATAAGTTTTAGAGCCAACAATGAAGGCTACGTAACCAGTGTATAGAGTTCTCTCCAGGAAAAGAAGGAAGTTCTGAGCTGAAGCCTTTCTCTTGATAATGTGAATATCAAAATTCATTTAGCTAGAAGAGCCAATGCTTGGATCCATATTTCTAAAGTGACGCAGACTAGCACGGCACTAAAATAACATTCAAACATTATCTTGCATAGCAAGCAGAAAGAAAAATAAAATCAGGCTACTTCATCATTTGTCTTTTATGAACTTATCTTGAATATTTTTCTTTAAAAGACTCATCTGCTGAGAACTTGGAAAAAATATATGTGTACATTCATTAAGTCTCCAACTTTGAAGCATAATCTGGGGCTAATTATTTTTAAACTAACTAATCAGCATGTTTCATTTATAAATTGGGATTTATCAGTATAACACATGAAAGGAGAAAACATATTATTACTTTAATTTGGTTAATATGCAAAAACACACTGTGTTTCTAATGGGCCACTTTCACTAAATAGAAGCAGGCTGGAAATAGTAGCAGCTTCTACTAACGAGAGAGTGCTGGCTCCCAGCCCCAGCTGCTCTGCATTAGACACTTAGTTTGCACCCTGGCTTTCCAGTGTATGGCCACCTCTGGAAAAACTAAGGACCTCCTATTTGTGCTGCTGATAGACCCACTTTGTTAATGGGAGGAAAAGATTTGGGTGCTGGGGATGGAAGGTAAAGGTGAAGAGAAGTATTCACTTTTGAAGGTAACAATACACACACACACACACACACATTCCCTGAAAACTGTTCAAGACTAAGACCCCTTGGAGTGTAGCTCAGTTACAGCAGGTACAGGTGCTTAGCATGCATAAGGTCCTGGCTCTATACTCAGCTCTCACAGAGAGAGAGTGGGGCAGGGCAGGGAGGGAGGGAGGGAGAGAGAGAGAACTCTATTAATAAGAAATTTTACTATGATCTGGTGATTCAAGTCTTCTCTCTTGTGTCTAGTATCCTGTGAGTAGCTTGTCTGCCACACAAATAAATCCTCTGTTCTGAAGTTCTGTGGTAAAGGCATTGATTTTTACAAGCTTGGCCTGACTGTACTGTTTGGTCCTGCAAATGTGTTTGGGTCCTTGCCTCTGAACTGCTGTCATATACACTGGTTTAGAACCACAGGGCCTGAACGCAGAGTCATCCAGTCTATTAGGAACCTGGATTATCTTGCTAGTCCCCAGAAACACGGAGACCAGTTTGAAATCAGAACCTATCTCCCTGTTGGTTGAAAATTGCTCTGGCTTTACCTAAAGGTGCCACTTGGAAGTGGAGGGAGGAGTCACCATTGGCCTTTCTCTGACACATCAGAACA